>JBAMAX010001726.1:0-227885 GCA_037043745.1 Chymomyza amoena
TCGAAATCTGTTTATCGTAGGAAAGCGCTGGAAGACTCATTTTGTAGATAATTCCAATTGCTTTAAAAAATAACATATGTCAATTTTACGAAAAACCTACCGTTTTTCAGGTATTTGCAAATTATTCGAAAAACACCAAACACGATTTTCAACCTTTAACTTTGAACAGGCATTGTGCTTGAACCAATTAACCTAACCCGGGAGTTAACTCTTGTCTGGTAGATAATTTTATTGGCAACCATTTCAATTAGTGCAGGTAGTTAGATATACCTAACTACATATACGTATATATAAGTTTACATAGAAAACCTACTACAGTTCTTAAAAGAGAGTTGTAAAATTTATAGATTATCACCTACTCCTTTTGAAATTTGAAATCAAATACATCCGTATGAGCATTCAGATATTTTTGATTATAAGAGCTAAAGCAATTAAATTAGATATTATGATATATATCCACTTGCGGTTTACTAGTGAAAAACCAAGTTTAAATTTAATCCTTTTTGATATAGGCGCATTTTTTAAAACCATTGGGTAAAAGACAAATATTTTTCGAAATCAAATACACAGAATTGAGAGGACAGCATATTAAAAACTGTTTATACCTTATATTCCCAGCTGTTTCTTAGAATGCCCTTAAAAATGCGACAATTAGTTATTAAAGATCGTCAAAACGGTTTATCTTTACGCAAAATAGCTACAAATTCTCTGTTTCAAAAACTTGCGTCGAAAAAGGGTGTAAAAAATTTACATTACTGCCTTCCTCAGCTATCGACTAGTATCATATTTGCAAGTACCAGGGTGGCATCCTCTGAAATTGTCTTAAATCGTGAGATCACTCGTAAGCTGGTAAGGGGCCTCAAACTTCCTCCGAAGCTAAATATACAGCGCCACCATCCGTTCTGCTGCCGCATATAGCAGAATGGAAGCCACTACTCTAGAGAGTAGTACCCGCTTGCCCGTCTTGGGCCTTCCGATATTGGGTAGCATTCGGGAAAGAACAGCCTGCCTTGTTGTTGCTTTGCTACTGACGTATTCAATGTGGGGCCGAAAATTAAGTGTGTTTTTGACTGGACCGACACATCTCCGATTTATATGGTCACGAACTCGACCGTTTTCCTACTTGAAATAAGTTTCCGTCTTGTGTTCAGCTAGGTCCATACCCAAACGATTGTCCTTTTGGAGAACGGTTGTCGCGAGCAAGGAGCTTCAAAAGGTATGGAGAAAAGTCAGTGAAGCGTTGATGGACAATCACACAACGAAAATAGTGAAAATCGGACACGTCTGCGTCATGGTCTAGGGTTATTTTCCATGGTCTGTTGTCAACAACTTGCAGAAAATTAATGGTATTATCGATGCTTCTCATTATATTTGAATTCTTGAAAACAATCTCGATGATTCGGTGGAAAAAAAGGCGCATTGACGATTAATTCATATGCCAACAGGACAACGATAGTATATACGGCCGGCATTTTCAAACGATACTTTGAAAGATTTTCAATAAACGTACTCGAATTGCTTGTCCAAAGTTCTAATTTGAATAAATTTATGGGCCGCACTTGACTCCAATGTATCGCGTGTCGCCACTCGAATCGAGAAATGCTCTTCGAGCATGGAGTTTATTTTGAAACTTGCATATACTCTTCCGCAAGTTCACAAATCATTTGAGGACAACACTCCAGACAAAGAAAATCAAAGCATCTGTAAAAAAAATTAATAAATTGGACTGAGAGTCGACTGCCCCAATATGGATATGGTAATACAAACGATGGAAACTCATCCCACAAGTTCTTTGAAGAAAACCAAACTACCAGGGGTGCCACAGAAATCGTTATAGATTTTGGCAACGGTTTGAAATCAAATCAATAAAAAAATCCGTTGGTGCCACAGAAATCTTATATATTTCATTTTTCGATCAATTAATTTTGAATAATTACGCTTCTGCAATAATGGCAGCAAAGGGTTGCAGCCTTGCAAAAATTATTTTAGAACATTTAGACACTTATTCAAATAGATCTTTATTAACAGTGATCCAATAAAGTTTATTCTTTATTATATTAAACGATAATTATCAGCATATTTTGCAATATTTTGCTTTCCATTTGTGCAGAATAAATTTAAATTAAGTTGGAATATTTGTCCCGCCCAAAAGAGTGTGTATGACAATCCTACTCAACCCGACTCAACAGCTATTCTCAGCGTTGAGAATGGCAAAATTGATTTGTTAACATTTGAAAATTTGCACAAAAATATAAATTAATTTTTAAAATGCCAATTGCGGGATTATTAGGTATTATTACAAGGAAAAAGTTAAGCGAAGGAGTTGAAGAAACTCTAGATCATCTTTAAATACACACTGAAAAATCAGTTATTGACATTCACAAGCGTGCGTAACACCCCGTACATTGCCACTTTATGAAATAAATTACTCCGAAATGTCATTATTTAGAACCGCATTATGTGGCAACTCCTTTGCATGAATAGTTTTTGAACGTTGACACAGAATGGCAAATGAACCATAGTTTTTAATAACGATTTTTTAAAAATGAAAATCATGAATTAAAACATTAGATTTAGCAAAACATAAAGACACAGATATTTTAGAAATTGAATAAATTTCCCAAATAAGTAAGGGGTTATTTGTATAAATTATTTTTTATTAATGAATTTAATCGAATCTCAAAGGTTTTGTCACCATTGTGGCACCAAAAATTGGAATTGCATACAAATTGAATCGAATTGGTTTTATTGATCAAAATATTAATTCGATCATGTAAATTTGTTAGTGATTAAGTTTTGTTAAGCTGTATTAGGCATCTGGGCTTAAAATTAAAATTACTTTGCGATTGTTATTCATTGTTATCGCTTCTTTACAGCAAGTTATCGATAAAAACTGTGGGTACAGAACTTAACAGACTGTGACATATGTTTTCTGTACATTTGTTTGACAGTCGTCTGAGCACAGAAGTGTGCGTGTTTTCTGCTGCAATAAACTCGCCTAAAAATTTCATATTTCTGTGAAAATAATCGTTTAAAGTGTGCAGGAATATCAACCAGCGTAAGTGGTTTAACGCAAAACTGAGAATTTCCATTAAATAAACTCTTTTTCAACAGCCATTGGTTTATATCGCTAATAAAATAAAAATCAGCGTCCCAAATTTTCAAGCGTCATCTCACAACTAATCATGGCTCCAGTGCGACGCAGTGAACGCATTCAACGCCGACAAGAAGCCGCAGACAACGCTGGCAACATTTCATTTGACGTAGATGAACTAGAAGCTCTGAGTCGCGTACGCCCTTTCGCTGGATTTGACAATGTCCAAACTGTACCTGTCGATTCCGAGACTGATACAGTGTCCATACTCGGACTTCTTCGGCGGATTTTTGGGTTTCACGATCCTGAAGATGTAAGCGAGGATGTTCGTCGTCGATCAACTACAATACTGCTACGCGAGCTCCAAAACATTAAGCGCAATCCTCTACCAGACTGCGCAGTGGAATTAGTAGAGGATAACCTAAACCACTGGATTGTAACCATGTCAGGCCCGGCCGGTACACCATATAAGGATGGCGTTTTTCGCCTATTTATGGTTTTTTCCGGTGATTATCCTGTTCATCCACCACTGCTAATTTTCAAGACTAAAGTTTACCACTGCAATGTAAGTGTGCACGGCAGGGTTTGCATGGACACTATACAGGAGAAGTGGAATCCACTTCAGACAGTACCAAATATTATATTGTCTTTGCAAATACTAATGGCGGAACCTAATCCCGACGGCGCGTTTCAAGATTCTATGGGCGCTCTCTGCAAGAACCAACGTCATAAGTACGACGCAGAAGCACGTTTGTGGACCGATACTTATGCCAAGCCTTAGAAGCCCGAAGCTCAAAGTTTTTATTATCTAACTAGGGCTTTTTGGGATAATGAAGACTTATTTTGTTATACGAGTACAATAACCAACAAAATACATTTTTTTCAACTATAATAAAAATGTATTTGGCCAGGTTTTTTCGTAAATTTATCCGATATATCTTAATTACACTTAAATAAAATGTATGCCACTAAAATTATATACCAGACAAGACTTAAATAAAGGTTATATCTTAATTGGTACAAGCACAATGCTTGTTTAAAGTTAAATGTTGGAAATCGTGTTTGGCCTTTTTTGAATAATTTGCAAATATCTCAAAATGATAAGTTTTTTGGAAAATGTGCACATAAAGTACATGAAATAATCAAAACTGACTTCCCGCGCTTATAAATTGTCACGATTATTGAAAACCGTCAACACATTGTATAAAAAAATGTACATTTTCGATCCAACTTAGTAATATGCCGGACTATGATCACACAACCATGGTAGAAGACACGCTTATTGCTCGCCAAATCGAGTTAAAAAATGAATACTACGAGCCCGGAAATCAAGCATCAACTCAATTTGATTATTTCCACAAAAAAAATTATTGTAGATCATCATTTCCTAATGGGTGTTCACCAAAAAAGCAATGATATCAGCGAAGAGCATAAGCAAGCGATTGGAATTTGCAAAGGAACATATCGACAAACCATTATCCTTCTGGAACACGGTTGTTGCGAGCAATGGGATAAAATTTGAGCTCATCGGTAAAAAGGAACGTCGAAAGGTCTGAAGAAAAGTCGGTGAAGCGTTGGTGAAACTTCCCACAACGAAAACGCTGAAATTCGGAGACGTTTGCATCATGGTCTGGGTTTATTTTTCATGGTGTCACTAATTGATATTATCGACGCTTCACTGTATATTCAAATTTTTGAAAGTAATCTAGGTGATTCGGTCAATTCATATTCCAGCAAAAATTGGTCTTAAAATCAACTGCGCAAAAACGAAAAGTTTGCGGGTAAAGCCCAACCCCAAGCGCTCTTAGTATCGACAACTTGCACATTGAAAATGTTGACAAATTCGAGTATCTTGGAAGCCAAATTACATCATTCGGAGGAGCATTGGACGATGTAGACTGCTGAATTCGTAAAGCCAGAGCAGCTTTTAGACAATTAAATAGATACTGGCGGGAAAGACCAGCAAACGCCAAGAGGCAACTGCTGTCCTGCCAGCGGCTCATCCTGCGTGGCTGTGTGTCGTACTGTATCCACTAACGCCATGCAGGTGCTAGCTGGAGATCCCCCTTTTAACCTGGTTGCTATGAAATTAGCAATTAGGTTCAAACTTAAGCGTGACTACCCGCTTGTGGAAGGCGATTGGCTGCTTGACCGAGATTTGGCAAATCGTAGTTGGACGGACATATGGTCCTGCTCGACGAGGAGCTGATACGTGCGTGGCAGTACAAATGGGATGAGCGAGACCAACACGGGCGTGTCATTCGCCGATTTATCCCAGAGGCAAGCTTCGTTTTCAGCAGACGTGACTTTGGCTTCAGCACACGTATCGGATTCTTTCTGACTGGCCATGGATCGTTTAATGCTTTCCTGCATTCAAGGTGCTTGAGCAACACGCCCGTGTGCTTATGCGGCGGTGAGCTTGACACACAGCAGCACATGCTTTGTGTATTCCCGCTGTATGCAGATGTGCGATGCCTTGATGCACTCGGAATATATAAAGCGGACGGACACTGGAATTTCCCTGGAGTGCTGGCGATGCGGCTGCTGGCAGCATTCGCCTAATTCGTATTTATGCGGCGTCGGCGGATGATTAAAACACGGATGGCATTTTGGTGACCAGTCCCGGGCATTTGATGCCAAAACTGGTGGAGTTCCCCATCCGAGTCTGTCGGGCTGCGCTGAGCACCCCCTGAGCTGGGCTGAGCGCCCCCTCAGATGAGCAGGACGCCTAGTAAGGCCGTAGCAAGGTATGCGCGAGAAGAAGAGAAGCTCCAAGCATTTGTCAATGGATGTCTTAGTAGCGTATTACGTATATGGTGGCCCGGAACCATTAGCAATGTGCGCCTTTGGGAACTTAGTGAACAAAAACCAATCGAGATTGAAATTCGCGAATACGGTTGGTTGGGTCACTTGCTGCGCAAAAATAATGATGAGATACCTCATGCAGTTCTGGAATGAAATACAAAAGGCAATCGATCCAGAGGCAGACCTAAAATGACCTGGCGCAGGCCGCTCAACCGGGAGACCGGGAAATCAATCATCTAGTTACGCGTAATGGCACGAAACAGAGAGCATAGGAAATCCTTTGTTAATAACTTTTGTGAAAGAATACGTTTATAATTTTTTTAAATTATGAATATGTCCTTAATAATAATAATAAAAATTTATGAGCCGCGTTTGACTCCAATGTACCCCAAGTCGCCACGCGAATCGATAAATGCTCTTCGAAAATCTTTAATTTTTCTGGAACGAACTTCAGCCAGCTTTGTTGAACAAATTGGTCGAAAATATGCAGCATAAAGTTTATTTTGAAACTTGCATATACTCTTCCGCAAGTTCACGAATCATTTGAAGTTAACACACCAGAAAAACAAAGTATCAGGAAAAAAGTACAAGACGATTTTGTTACTTAACTTGGACTGAGAATCGACTGCCCTTAATGTGGATATGGCAATACAAACGATGCAAACTCATCCTGCAAGTTCTTTTAAGAAAACAAAACTGCATCAGAAATAACTGGAGTGGATTAAAAGATTGGTATTTTAAATATTCTAAACTGGAAGGAAAAAACGGCAGCAAATTTGATGAATATACGACATAGACTGCAGAGCTGCTAATGGAAAAATATCCGGTAAAGAAACTAAATTCCACACTTCACAAAGTTTTGGCATATGGCTAAACTTTAATAGAATATGATTAAGTACCCATTGGAGAGATGTCAGAAGAAGCTCAGGATCAAGACACAAGGACTATAAAAAATTCATAGCCATAAATACTTGTTAAAGTATAAAGGGAAAACGAGGATCTTTTTAATATGCCGGCAACCTCTGCAGATCCACTAGTTGCATCCCTGAGACATGTAAGATCCAACACAGAATTGGCAAGTAGTTATTCAAAAGAAATGGTGTCTTTTAGATATCCCCTCAAATGTAAATGTCGATGATTATTTAACAAAAAACTATTATGAACAACAAATATATCAACAAAATTTTCTTGGTAAATATTGCAAATATGGAACAGGCAACACAATCCAACTTCAACAACATATTGCGTAGCTCTCAGATATCGTATTATCATATATGAGTACTTAATTTAAAGCCTAAACATATTTCTTTGAACTACAATACATATAAACATATTGTTCAAGCGCGAATATTGCACAGGCAACAAAATTCAACTTTAACATATTGCTCAGATCTCAGCTATCGTATGAATACTTCTTTTAAAGCCTGAAGATTTTTCTTTCAATAGCAATATAATTCATAAAAATATCTCAATTGGTTTAGAAGATATGATTTTGGCAACGGATTTTCAGCTTCCGTGCCACTGTGCGACGTCAGCGTCAAACTACGTCACAGCGGCACAAAAAATTCGACACAAACGCAAGAAAAAAAATGCATATGTATTTTGCCGACCTCTGGTCTTAATATATATTCATTATATAAACATATTTTTTTTAGTTAATTACTGACATACTATATTTTCTCAAAACTGCTAGTCAAATAACATAACCCTCCAGCTTCCAGATCTTATGGCTTGGCAAATTTATCGGTCCAGAAACGTGCTTTTTCATCGTACTGCTTACGATGCTTCTTGTAGAGCGAACCCAGGTAAGTTTTAAACGCGGCATCTGGGTTTGGTTCCGCCAAGAGTATTTGCAAAGACAGTATGATATTTGGCACTGTCTGAATAGGGTTCCATTTGTCTTGTATAATGTCCATGCAAACCGAGCCGTGCTCACTTACATTACAATGCAAAATTTTTGTCTTGAAAATTAGATGTGGTGGATTTATAGGATAGTCGGCGGGAAAGAGTACAGCTACGCGAAAAATGCCACCCTCATATGGGGTATTGGCCGGGCCTGGCATGGTTAAATTCCAGCGGTACAAATTATCCTCATCTAATTCCACTTCGCAGTCTTGTAGAGGATTGCGCTGAAAGCTTTGCAGCTCGCGTAACAATAAGGTAGTCGAACGACGCTGAACATCCTCGCTCACATGCTCAGGATTGCGAAAGCCAAATACACGATGCAGAAGTCCAACCATACCCGATGTAGTAGTTTCGTCGAAAGTGGCCGCGAAAATACGCTCCCTTAAGCGGTCGCGTGCAGTGGAATTGGCTGCAGGACGCGCAACGGCGGGTGCAACTGCAGCGGGAGAACTGCTTCCAGCGCTGCTTGCGGCGTCTTGTCGGCGTCGAATGCGTTCACTGCGTCGTACTGGAGCCATGTTTAGTTTTAAGATGACGCTTGAAAATTTGGGCAACTGATTTTTATTTTATTAGCGATATAAACCAATGGCTGTTGAAAAAGAGTTTATTTAATGGAAATTCTCAGTTTTGCGTTGAACCACTTACGCTGGTTAATATTCCTGCACAATTTTTAAAAAATCGTCTTTAAACGTTTATTTTAGCAGAAATATGAAATTTTCATGCGAGTTTATTGCAGCAGAAAACACGCACACTTCTGTGCTCGGACGACTGTCAAGAAACTATACAGAAAACATATGTCACAATCTGTTAAGTTCTGTTCACACAGCTTTTATCGATAACTTGCTTGGAAGCATCGATAACAATGAAAAGCAATGGCAAAGTAATTTTATTTTTATGCCCAGATGCCTAAATCAGATTAATTGCATTTTTTGTTTTATTTACAAATTGTTTTAGTTAATAAATCTATTTATTTATATCGGCATAATCGTATTAATTATTGTGACAAATTGGCAATGCTGCAAACCTTAACGTAAGTGGAGTTCACCTTTCACCACTCACGCACGAGAGGTGAAGATCAATTAAATTAACATTCTTTGTTTACGTTTGATCACAAACATGGTAGAATTAATAATTATTAATAATTAATTCTACCATGGATCACAAATTGAGTTGCTAAATTTAATTCATTTCAGTGAACTAGTTCAAATGTCTCTTTTTTTCAGTGAACCAAGTCTTTTTTTTCAGTTCGCAAATAGAGTTGGTAAATCTAGTTCATTTTAGTGAACTAGTTCCAATCGTTCTTTTTTTTTCAGTGAACGAATTCGTTCTTTTCGTTCAGTTGTACGTTTTTATGCCGCTGTTCGTTCTTATTCATGATAAACGTCTGTTAAAAAAAAATGTTCATTTTGGTTTATTTTATTTATTTATTTAAGTTTTTGTACATATGGTTAAAATTAAAAAAAAAATTAGCATAGCAATGGATAGAATAGGTATGTACAAGAGTAAAAAAATATTATAAGAACGAACACCAGTATAAGAATATTAGAAGAAAGAACTATTGGGTTGCCCAAAAAGTAATTGCGGATTTTTCAGCTTCGGATTTTTTATATAGTCGGCGTTTATAATTTTTTTAACAACTTGTGACTATTTAATTGTATTTTTTCTTTTGACATTTATTAGCTGTCACTATTAGCTTGCTTTAGAAAAAAAGTGCGCGTAATTTTGTTTACATTTGTTTGTTTGGCGCCCTTTTTAATATGGAGTCCACAAAAGAGCATTTCCGTCATATTTTATATTAATATTTCCGTAAAGGAAAAAACGCAGAGCAGGTTGCTAAAAAGTTACGTGATGTGTATGGTGATAAAGCCTTAAAAGAAAGACAGTGTCAAAATTGGTTTTGCAAATTCCGTTCTGGAGATTTTTCACTTAAAGATGAGCCACGTTCAGGTCGGCCAAATGAAGTTGATGATGACCAAATCAAAGCATTAATCGAATTGGATCGTCATGTAACTGAGTGTGAGATAGGAGAGAAGTTAAATATACCAAAATCAGCCGTTCATTATCACATAAAAAGTCTTGGACTGGTGAAAAAGTTTGATATTTGGGTACCACATGAATTGAAAGAAATTCATTTAACAAACCGAATCAACGCTTGTGATATGCATCTTAAACGCAATGAATTCGATCCGTTTTTAAAGCGAATCATAACTGGAGATGAAAAATGGATTGTTTACAATAACGTTAATCGAAAACGATCATGGTCCAAGCATGGTGAACCAGCTCAAACCACTTCAAAGGCTGATATCCACCAAAAGAAGGTTATGCTGTCTGTTTGGTGGGATTGGAAGGGTGTGGTATATTTTGAGCTGCTTCCAAGGAACCAAACGATTAATTCGGATGTTTACTGTCAACAACTGGACAAATTGAATGCAGCCATCAACGAGAAACGGCCAGAATTGATCAATCGTAAAGGTGTTTATTCCATCAGGACAACGCCAGACCACACACATCTTTGATGACCCGGCAAAAACTGAGAGAGCTTGGCTGGGAAGTTTTGATGCATCCACCATATAGCCCTGACCTTGCACCATCAGACTACCATTTATTTCGATCTTTGCAGAACTCCTTAAATGGTAAAACTTTCGGCAATGATGAGGCTATAAAATCGCACTTGGTTCAGTTTTTTGCAGATAAAGGCCAGAAGTTCTATAAGCGTGGAATACAAAATTTGCCGGGAAGATGGCAAAAGGTTATCGAACAAAATGGAAATTATATATTTTATTAAAGTTCATTCTAAGTTTTATTAAAAATGCATTTACTTTCTTTTAAAAAATCCGCAATTACTTTTTGGGCAACCCAATACTTTTTAATGCATTTTCGCATCATATCATCATCCCGACTTTCCAAGAATAATTAACTGTAGAAGGTTATCCAGTATACCTACTTTGTAGAGAATTTCATGCCTTACAATTTTTTTTATATAAATATCATCAAAATCGGAGAAGGTCGGGGAAAAAGTGGCCCGTTTTACTTATTTCCGCCGATATGTATATACAATCGTGTTTGGATATAGTGAACCAATTATTGCAAGGCCTGTTCACAATATCAAGGCTGTTCACTATATGAAGGTTGACATTTTTATACCCTGTACCGTATGGTACAAAGGGTATTTTAAGTTTGTACAAGCCGAAAATATATTTAACATATAGAAGGAGACGTCGGAGACACCCCAAAGTTACCTAAAATATGATCTGGGTGAATAGAGAAGTCGATATACTCATGTCCGTCTGTCTGTCTGTCTGTCTGTACGTATGATCGCCTAGATCTCAGAGGTGGTAAAAGCTAGAGTACCCAAACTTTCAGATAAGGTCCCATATTATTCCATAGGAGACAAATTTATTTACATATTTTTTTGACATAGGGGATAAATTGTATAGCTCCCATATGGGTGTTTGAGACGACCTCGACAAAAAAAAAAGGTTTTAGATGCATAATTCGTTTGTTCATGAAGATATCGTAACCAAATTTGATATTCAAAAGTTTTTTATGGTTCCCAAGCACTGTACCAAATTTCATCAATCGGTTAACTATATCATATAGCTCCCATAGGACCGATCGGCCAAAATAATATTTTTAAATCAAATTTCGCAATATTTTGTTTTTTAATAAATATATCGTAACAAGATTTGGCGTTTAGAAATTTTTTGGAGCACTTAAGCAATGTGCCAAATTTGAACAAAATCGGTTGACTATAGCATATAGCTCCCATAGGGCCGATCTTCCAAAAAATCTGCTTTTGAACAAAATTGATTGTTTTTTGTTTGTTTGTGAAGATATTGGAATTAGATTTGGCACTTGTAAGTTTTTTATAGGTCTTAAGCATTGTACAGAATTTGATTAAAATCGGTAGACTATATTATATAGCTGCCATAGGACAAAACGGTCCAAAAAAAAACGTTTTTTATACAAATATTTATATTTGAACTAAATTGGTATTAAAGCACTGTGTCAAATTTGATCGAAATGGGTTCATTTTACCATATAGCTTCCGTAGGAACGATCGGTATGTATATACCAAGGCTGTTCACTATATAAAGTTTGACATTTTTTTGTTTAAAACCCATTTTATTTGTTCAAAATAGACTTTTAAGCAAGATATCATTAGAATACATTTATAGAAAAATGATAAGGTAAACAAAACAAGCAATAATGACAAGAAACAGCTGATTTTTCAGGAATCAAAAGTACAATTAATGGGAATACTCGCTTTCGTTTCTGATTCCTATTTGTGTTTTTTCGTTCGTTTCTCCTTGAAAATACTTTCAAAATGAGGTTCGCTTTTTAGAGGTTTTCGATTGTACACTAAATATTGTTCTTTATGTAAAAATTTAGGTGTTCACCATATCGAGGTGTTCACTATACCGAGTGTTTACTATATCCAAACACGACTGTATTTGAAAGTGCACGTATTTGAAAAAATAAAACCCCCGATTTTTGTGACCATTGACCTTTTAAAACATATCAAAGAAAATTTTTAAATGGATCTTTAATTGTCAGGATTGAAACTAATTTGCGTCAATATCTTTATTCGTTTAGCAAATATGATTTGTCAAAGAAAAGTCTAAAAAATTAAAATCTAATTTTCTGTAAATTTTTTTTAATCAAAGCTACCTTATCCAACTTTCCGTTAAATTTTCCCCACTTCTTCCAAATTTCTCAAAATATTTGGACACCATAAAGCCAATAATTTAGCTTCGTTTAGTGCTCCTAAACTTTACTGTCTATAAGGAATTATGTTTTATTTGACTTCTGTCGGCAGCCACAGGAAGTTATATAATATATTACAGCTACTTAACGAATCCTGAGAACAAAAACTGTGCAACAATTTGCTGTACAGTTCAATTAGTTAAACTTGGCCAATACTGCCAAGGCTCCATCTATAAAATATGCCAAGTTTTTTGTTTTGTTGCTGTTTGTTCCTCGGTTTTTCTGGAATTTTCCTTGTCTCGTTTGTCAGACATTTGACAGTTGTTTGTTATTTTTTTTCCATTTTCACGGGGACTGTTGTACATTTGTTGTTGTTGTTGTCTGTGTCATGTGTCTGTGCCATATTTTCTTACCCCTAACTGTTGCCAAACAAGCTGCCATAACGCCCACTTGGTAGGCACCCCTCATCTTCGAAAGTGCCAAAAATGAAAACCTAAGCCAATCAGCATTTTTTTATACACTTTACGTTGGGTATACAGGCATATCATAAGTACATAGTTTTTGTAAAAAATCAAACGAATTTCAGTCCGAAAACCAAGATTATTAGCTGGACAGATTCATTTGTTTCTCCGCCTCTTCAGAAAATCTTTTATTTTATATTATCGGTTGAAAACTGCGGATATTATAACCCAAAACAATAAAATCGGCACAATGTTCTTCATAAACTAGATATTCATTAAGCTGTTTCTAAAAAAAACTGCAAATTTTCGGAGATATAGCCCTCAGGCGACTGCAAACCTTTTAAGCCATTTTGGGGGTAACCTTTTCGATATAGTCAGGAGCTTTCTACTGATTGTCCGCCTGTTCATACCTATAATATCCTTTTTTTATTATCGATTGGAAACATCGGGAGCTATAAATAATAAGAGGGATCTTCTTGGTGCAAAATCAACCTTCAAATTTCGAAAATTCGGAGTTTTCGAAGTTACTAACCTCAGGCGACCGCCAACCTTTTAAGCCATTTTGGGAGTAACCTTTTCGATATAGTCAGGAGCTTTCTACTGATTGTCCGCCTGTTCATACCTATAATATCCTTTTTTTATTATCGATTGGAAACATCGGGAGCTATAAATAATAAGAGGGATCTTCTTGGTGCAAAATCAACCTTCAAACTTCGAAAATTCGGAGTTTTCGAAGTTACTAACCTCAGGCGACCGCCAACCTTTTAAGCCATTTTGGGAGTAACCTTTTCGATATAGTCAGGAGTTTTCTACTGTTTGTGCGCCTGTCCATACATACGATCTCCTTTTTTTTCATTATCGATTGGAAACTTCGGGAGATATAAATAATAAAAGGGATCTTCTTGTTGCAAAAAAAACCTGCAAACTCCAAAAATTCGAAGCTCTCGAAGACACCAACCTCAGGCGCCCTCAAATATTTTAAGCCCTTTGCTTGTAAAAAATTTCATCTGAACTTAAATAAACATTTTCCAAGTAATAAATGTAAATTTTTGAAACCTATAGTGTATATGACAGTCGTTATGTGTAAATGGCAACCGGCACGAGTTGATTTTTAGTTTGTTTAAATTCGTTGTTGCAGCTGTTGTTGCTGTTGGCTGCCATTTTTGTGGCACTGACAACAAATCCAATAACATATAGGAAAAAAAAATTATTTCAAGGAAGTTAATATTTGCATAGAAAAATGGATGGAAAAATGGAATTAACAAGACCGTTTTGAAGTTGTCTTTAACTAGCTTGACTCTCTTTATTTATGCATACCCTAACCTTAAAGCGCATTGAAGTTTGCTTAAGGCTTATCTGGTGGCTGTAAGTTAGATAAATTGGCTTAGAGAGCCCAAACAGCGCATGCGTAAAGGGTGTTTTTTTTTTTAAGCTCACGCGTGAGTCGTAACAAGCATTTAATCGCATTTATTACGTGATTTTTTAACTCTTCGATGAATTTTATAGTGTAATCATTTAGCCATTTAGTTATAGTGTACAGCTGGCAAACTGAGTGCGGATTGATTTTCTTTATCCCGAATCCGATGATCACATAAAACACCAAAGTGCATTAAATCAATTTCTGTCGTGAATAATTGAGCTATATATTTCTTTATTTTCACTTATCTCTAACACTCCAACCTAAACGTCACAATGCAAAAACGTATTGCTAAGAATCACTTTTGTTATGTGGTATCCCATAAACTTTTTTAATTATTTACTACTATTAAATAAATGTAATAAATTTTAGCCACCGCGGTTAATTTTTGAGAATAGATCTAATAAATACAATAATATTTACATTAAAAAAGTTAAAGAAACAAAAATTTGTAGATCATTTCGAATTTTAATTTCAACTGAATTATTGCGTCGTATACCGAGTATGGCATAAAATTTGAACTTAATTACTTCGTATTTTGTAGTTTTTTAAATTCAGTATTTTTTACGAAAATATTATTGTATTTTAAATTTCCATCTCAAGTATCTGTGCCAAAAATTAAAATCAGGTTAAAGGGTTTAAAATACATCATTTCCGTATACGAAAAATATTTTTATTCTATTTATATGACTAATAGGTGGGTCAAAAAGTCTTTGGCCTGACATAGAGATGGCGACTCCAGTTGATTATCCTTATGATCGATACTACCAACCTTCAAATGCATCCTGTCAAAATTTCAAGTCAATCTGTTTATAATTACCCAAGTTACAGACGTTCAAGTGACGCTACTTTTGTGTTTACAAAAATCATGGATTCAAAACTGAGTTTAGACGCGGTCGTACAGACACCGATGATGCTGAACGCTCTGGTCGTCCAAATGAGGCAGATACGCAGAAAACGTCGAAAAAGTCGAGCAAATGATACTTTCCAACCGCAAAGTGAAGTTGCAAGAGGTAGCTGATGCCATAAACTTATCAAAAGGTACCATTTTCACCATAATACACGAACATTTGGGCATGAAAAAGCTGTTTTCAAAGTGGGTGCCGCGCTTCCTCAAACCAGAAGAAAAACAACACCGAATGAAAACTTCCCAGAGAGGACAAAATCAGCGAATTGGGCTTCGAATTGCTTCCCAACCCATCGTATAGTCCAGATCTGGCCCTCAGCGATCACCACCTTTTCACCCAGCTCAAAAAGATGGTCTGTGGCAGGGGATTTCGCTCTAATGAGGAGGTGATCGCCGAAACTGAAGCGTATTTTGGGGCCTCGAAACTTCGGCCTACAAGACCGTTTTTGAAAAGTTAGAGAAGCGGTTTAATGCTTGTATCTCTCAAAGGAAACTACTTTAATGGATAAATATGAATTACTGTAGAAAATTGTGTTTTTCTTAGTTAGGCTAAAGACTTATTGACCCACCTGTTATATTCAATATATATATACAAATCTATTTTTGACTATACCTAGAATGAGTAACTAAGATAAATATTAAGCTCAAAGCTCAATGATCCTCAGAAAACCATATTTTTATTAAACTTTCTGAACGCATTTAATTTTTAGTTAGCTTTTGCTGATATTTTAAAAATACATATATTTTTATGAGAAACTTGAAATCTCCCATCTTGCTGAAGAAATCTTGACTTCTGATCTTGATAAGAAAAAATTTCAGAAGAATAAATTTGGATGCGACAAGAAAAATAAGTTTCAGTGAGAATTTTGGATGTAAACTAAAATCTTAGCTTATACCCTTCTACATACTTCCAAATTAAAATCTGGCTCAGCCTGAAGGTCTCCAAAAGGTAATCCAAAATTAAGTATTATCTTATAAAAATAATAAAATTGTGGCTGAAAAATTATCAAAATAGTTTCAGTGAACGATTATAAATTGCGCCTATATTAAAGTCCTTTAATGAGATGGATAGAAACCCCTTAAAAATTTGAGAAAAACATCAGTTTTTATATTTTCATATTCCAAGTACAGAGTCTGAGTAGGTCAATTGAATATTAACAGAAGCATTCTACTGCACAAATATACGGGCGGTAAAATCTAGTCGAACTTGTCAATTTTTTCCAAAACAATTCATAAATTTATTCGCATACAGTAAGATAAACAATCTACTTTTTTTTGAACCATCTTTTTTAAGTCTACGTTTATGTTTTTAGATCATCACTTTTCTTTAAAAAAATAATTTAGCTACTAAATATTTTTAAATCAATTCTATTAAGCTAAATTGGCATTTTAAAGAATTATTTTTTAAAACCAACACATTTAAAAAAAATATATATTTACGCTTAATATCTAACTTTTGTGTTTTATGTTTTTTATGCTCCTTGAATTTGTTTAAACAAATTAATGATCACGCACATTTTCTTTGGTTAGTTTTTTTTTTAAAGTTACTCTATATACGAGGGTGGATTGATAAGTTTCCGGCCTGACCAAGAGATGGCGCCACTAGGCCTACCTTGAGGTGGCGTTCTATAGTACCATCCTTAAATAGCTTTTAGCTATAGTTTCAGCCCGATCGCCATGTTAGTTTAGATTTGAGAGCACACTGAACAAGACGCCTCTGTGTTTTTCTTGAAAATGGGGGAAAAAAAATTCGAAAAAACATTTCTACCGCCAATTTGACGTTGTATAAGCGTAATCCAAGCGAATTTTTGCATCGATTCATAACCGTTGACGAAACTTGGGTCCACCGCTAGACTCCTGAAACCAAAGAACAGTCTAAAAAGTGGATTGGACCAGGGGAACCAACTCCAAAGAAGGCAAAAACCATTTTTTCAGCGAACAAGGTTATGGCTACTGTTTTTAGGGATGCAAGAGGTATTATATACATTGATTACCTTGAAAAGGGTAAAACTGGTTAATACTACGCAGACTTATTGCAACGTTTGAGCCACGAGGTGAAAATTAAACGACCTCATCTGGCGAAGAAAAGAATCTTGTTTCATCACGATAACGCACCAGAGCACAAGTCAATCGTTGCGATGGCTAAAATCAACGATCTGAAGTTTGAATTGATGCCGCACCCTCCTTACTCGCCAGACCTAGCCCCGAGTGACTATTATCTGTTTCCTAACCTCAAAAAATGGCTTGGCGGTAAGAGATTTGCGGACAATGAAGAAGTAATCGAAGCTGTAAATGGGTATTTTGAGGAGCTTGACGAATCAGTCTATAGAGA
Source organism: Chymomyza amoena (assembly GCA_037043745.1). NCBI lineage: Eukaryota > Metazoa > Arthropoda > Insecta > Diptera > Drosophilidae > Chymomyza > Chymomyza amoena. The sequence goes on from JBAMAX010001726.1 coordinate 17,629, forward strand.
TGGCATTACTAGACTAGAACACCGCTATGAGAAATGAATCAGCCTTGGAGGATATTATGTTGAGAAATAAAAAAAAAATTCTTAAAAACGTTGTTTTTCTTGGTCAGGCCGGAAACTTATCAATCCACCCTCGTATTTCTATTGTAATTGTATAACTTTAGTATTGGTAAACCTACGGAATAAATCTACATTTTTATCATATGATAAGAAATATTCTTTCAAATATTTCAAAAATATTAGCAAAAAAAAAAAAAAATATTAATTAAATTTTTTAAATATTTGAATACAAAATTTAAATTTTGTTGCTTACAAACTTTTAGTTTATTTAAAAAATAATAATAAAAACGTACCTAATTGAAATAAACAAATTTCATATTTCGTTTTCAATGTTACCTTACAACAATTTTTAATTTTAACTTTTAAGAGCCTTAAAATCAACTTAGATTTAAAAAAAAATGGGTTGTAAAAATTTAGGGGCTTTTTTAAATAAAAAATAAGCCTAAAATGCGTTTTCTTAAATTAAGCCGTAACGCATTTTTTTATTTAAGATTCTCTCTGTTATTTTTTTAAATTCATTGGGTGCAGAATTTTTCACGCATGACCATAAAAATAGTTTCTAAGAGTATATAAAATTCGGCCAGCCACATTTGGCATCCACTACTTGTTTATTTTGAATATTTGTCCGAGTCCTGTTTGTATCTATATTTAGTCTTTTTGACTGACTGACTGACTGACTAACTGAAACTATGGAAAGTGCTGGCCTCCACTTGGCCTCCTCCGCAGCTGCCACATGGTCTGTGCTTGCAACATGTCTGTCTATATGTCCCCTCGAGTCCCCCCCACTATCATATGATGTAATCTACGACTGCAACAACTTTTCTTTCTTTCTTTTTAATAAAAACTTTTTTATAAGTTTCTCATTTTTTCTTACATCACGCAACTAACTCACAACTCACGTACCAGATTGTGTGCATTAAAATCATTAATATTTAATATTTGCACTATAAAAATATGATAAGCCCGAGTTCAGCTCGTGTGACCAAGAAATATAAGATAAAAAAAGCGACAAAAACAAAAAAGTTTCACTTGCGGTTATATCAAATATATCTGTGAAATCTCAGACAAGGAATATGAGTTGAATATTTTTATAAATAAAGAGCCGACAAAAAATTTGCAAAATGTGTAACGAAAATTTGTATCCTACTAATTCGAAATTTTAATGCCCTTTTAAAGGGGATCAAGTATTTTTTGTAGTTTTGTATATACTGAATTAAAAGATATCAATGCCAAATTTTGGAATATCTTGAATTAAATGGAACGGAGTCAGTTCAAAAAAGAACTTCTTGTTACGAGCAGAACACCAAACTATTTAAGTACAAACATTCCAATTTTTTTTGTAAAATTAAACTTCCGTGCTTACCTTAGTATTTAAAATTCAAAGCAATAGATCCAATCCTGACATCGTAGACTTGGCTAGATCGTAGATCGGCTTTCGGCATTGCTAAAAATAAAAAAAAAGGTAGACTTTTATTAAAAATAAATTAACTTTTAATTGCTACACTTAATTAGGTAATTGCTAATTCCTTAATCAATGCTATATCAATATCAGCAAATGATAATAATATTTTTAAATCTTGCTTATATCATGCCTGGTCTCATTAAGCGTATCTATTTTCAAAGCGACTTATTTAGTTCCCCAATTAAATCACAAATGTTACAAATTTTAACTAAGGAAATAACATTTTTACAATAACAATTATATTATTAAAAAAAAATTAAAAATTTCAAGTTCATTAAGGTTCATTTTTTTACCCTTAGGGTGCAATTATTAAATTTTGAGTATTTAATTTTAATAACTTGTGAGCGAATCAATAATTGGCGAATTATTTAATTAAATAAAAATTCCTAAAAATATCTAGTTGAGTATAACCATTAAAATAATTTGCAATTTTGTTAAAAATGTTTCAAAAAAATGTTTAAAAAATATTTTTTTAAAAATTTAAACTATACCAAAAAGCACATAATAAAAAAAGCAAATAATAAACATTTTTATTATCATGGTATAAATAGATACAGATTATTTTCAATATAAAAGCTTCAAAAGTAAGAAAAATATTTGCATAAAGGGTATTCACGCTTGTTTTTGACTTAAGGACTTTTTAAAGGGTGAACGACCTCTTGTTTGTTTATAAATTGAGTTGTTGAGTTTGTGTTTCTTATTTCCCAAATTTGGTCATTAAAATTCCTAATTTATTAAACAATTATGCATTAAACATTATATTTCTCAACTATTATAAAAAAATGAAAAATTTTTAAAAATACTATATTGGTTGGTTTTCGATTTTCATCCATGAAAAATCCCGGAACATTGCAGTATTGGGCGTATTTATTTTTTAGCTCAATAGGTAGAAACTAAAATATATTGTATAAATATTTTTCTTACTCTAAAGCAATACTAACTCTTTAGCTCAACGGGTTGAAATTACAATCGGGTTTGCTTTAAGAAAAAGTTAAATTGACAGTTAAAACTCAGTCTTGTAAATTTTGTAATTGGTGCAAAAGTGCTCAACTAGCGTGAATACCCTATATGTAAATATTTTTTTACTTATGCAGAAACACAAACTCTTAAGCTAATCGGTCTGAAATTAGAATCGAGATTGGCTTTAGAAAAAGTTAAATTGACAGTTAAAGCTCTTTTAAATTTTTAGTTGGTGCATAAGTACTCAACCAGCGTGAGTACCCTATATATAAATATTTTTCTTACTTATGAAGAAACACTAACTCTTTAGCTCAACAGATTGAAATTAAATCGGGTCTAGCTTGAGAAAAAGTTAAATTGGCAGTTAAATTTCAGTATTGTACATATTTAGTTGGTGAAAAAGTACAGAACAAGCGTGAATACCCTATATGTAAATATTGTTCTTACTTCTGAAGCAAGACTAACTCTTGAGCTCAACGGGTTGAAATTAGAATCGGGTCTGGCATAAGAAAAAGTTAATTTGACAGGTAAAGCTCAGTCTTTTAAATTTGTAGTTGGCGGAAAAGTACTCAACCAGCGTGAGTACCCTATATATAAATATTTTTCTTACTTATGAAGCAACACTAACTCTTTGGCTTAATAGGTTTTATCTACAATCGGGTCTGTTTTACAAAAACTTAAGTTTATAGTTAGTACTCAATCTTATTAATTAACATTAATATTTTTCTTACTTATGAAGCTACACCAACTCTTTAGCTCAACGGGTTGAAATTAGAACCGGGTCTGGCTTAAGAAAAAGTTTAGTTGGCAGTTGAAGCTCAGTCTTGCATATTGTTAGTGTGTGCAAAAGTACTCAACAAACTTGAATATCCTAAATGTAAATAATTTTCTTAGTTATGAAGTAACACTAACTCATTAGCTCAAAAAGTTGAAACTACAATCGGTTATAGTTGTCTTGTATGTTTTTAGTTGGTGCAAAAGTACTCAAACAGCGTGAGTACCCTGTGTACAAGTAATTTTCTTACTTATGAAGCAAAATGTCAAAAAAATCCGGTACATAACAGTGTTGGGCTTATTTAATTTTTTAGCTCAACAGATCGAAACTTGAATCGGGTCTAGTTTCAAAAAAAGTTAAGTTGACAGTTAAAGCTCAGTCTTGCATATTGTTAGTGTGTGCAAAAGTACTCAACAAACGTGAATATCCTAATTGTAACTCAACACTAACTCATTAGCTCAATAGGTTGAAACTAGAATTGGGTGTAGTTAAAACTCAGTCTTGCAAAAGTGCTCAACAAGCGTGAATGCCCTATAAGTATTTTTTATTATTTATGAAGCCAATATATTGGTTGAGCTATAAAAAACTCTATCAATATGAGGATAGATTCAAAATTAATAAATTTAAAATAAATATATGATCTTTATTTAGTTGTGGATCTTGGATCGACCTTGATTAAAATCGTGTTTGAACTCACAAGCCGCAACTGACAAGAAATTCGCAGCTGTATCAAAACTTACTGATCACAAAGTCATCATATACTTGGTAAGAGCATAAAATAAACTTCAGAAATAAAATCAAAAACCAAAACAAAAAATATCGTTTCCCACGTGACCTCGAATGTAAACCTCACGTAGTACGTGGCGTAAAGGATTTGCACAGTTAGGGGCAGGTGAAACCCAAAAGCCACTTATATAATTTGTGAATTTTTGGTTAAAAAAGTTTTTGTTTTTTTGTTGCAAAAAGTGAAAATTGATGTATGCAGTAGGCAATGTCTGTTATAGCTTTTTTTTTGGACTTGAACAAAGGAAACTCACCCGCGCCAATTTCCTTATGGATTTTAATATTTTTTATAAGCCAGTCACGGTATTTCGTTTAATGAAAATGAAAAGCCACCTACCTACCTAGTAGTATGTAGTACTACTCTCTAGGCATTTATGAGCATAGTTTAATGTGGGAGACGTGCACAGCGGCGAAATAAAAATAAAAAGCCATCACGTGACAAAGCCGGAGATCGTTGAAGATCGTTGGAGATCGTTGGAGATCTCCATTCAGAGATTTTGCCATATGCCAGCTGAGATATGCGCAATAGGCCTTAAAAACCTCGCTCACATTGAGCTTTAAACCAACTTGAAAGCTATTTATAAATCGTTGCTCGAGCATAACTAAATTTATTAATGTCAAATTGTATAGGCAAATACAAATACAATTGCAACATGAAACCATTGCCAGCCAAGTCAAGTCAAGATGTCTACAAAAGTGATGTCATAATAACCTGGCCAATAACAGTTTCTGCAAATAAAAGCCAAAGTCAACAAAACGAAACGAAACGAAACGAAAATGAGACTCAACAAGACGCGCCAAAAGTCAAATTAGTGCACGTTAAACACAAACTAAAGCAAATAAGCCAAATTGATATGCAGAGGCTGCTGCACTTCGAAGAGCGGACAAGCAGAGTGAAACATGAAAGGAGAAACGAGAGAGACGAGAGCGAGGAGTGCCAGCAGGAGTAGCTAAGAGAGCAGCAAACAAACGGCATGACTAAACAGGCTTTTTTCTTTGCTGGCCAGACACACACAGACACAGCTACACACACAGACAAAAGCTGGTCAAAGAGTCGACGAGACAGGCTGGCAGTCCGTTAGTGAGTAATTAGATCAAAAGCAAAAAGTCCAAAGAGCAAACTACCTGAGTGTATTAAAGCTGCATGCAAAGTCAAAGAGAACGTTAGTTTGACTGTGTGCGTTTGATTGTATTAATGTATGCCAGCTCTGATTTTGTGTTTCCTTCTTAGCGACTGATTAAGAGTTTTGTCAGAATTGTTTTGCTTAATTAAACTATTCTAAGGTGAACACTGCAGTGTTAAGCAGTGCACTGCTTAAGAAGCTAAAAATCTTAATATCAATTTAAGAGCTTACCAGAAAAACAAATTTAAATAAGCAACAACATCATGGAATTTCAAACTGAGACATTCTTTGTTATATTATGTATCAAAGAAATAATGGAAGGAGACATATGACAGATCGTCCGAGCTTTAATCTATACATACAGGGTGTTTTTTTAAGCGCGTCCGGATTTCAAAATTTAATCAAACAGAAAAATTAATGTAATGATCCCAGAAATGATTTTATAGGAAAGATAATTTCATATAATTTTAGATTTGAAAATGATCTCTGGCATGTGGCAACCGCGACTTCGAGCTACGAAGCGCATCCTGCAAATTTTTGACCACACTTTTTTTTTTTTTTGAGCAGTTGGAGCCATATTTCTATATTGATACGTTTAATGTTGCCATCCAAGTCGTCAATTGTCGCTGGCTTGCCTGCATAAACAAACGAGCTGGCGTGTCTTCAAAGAAAAGGGGTCAAATCTAACAACCTTGGCGGTCAGTTGGTAGGCCCATTTCATGAAATAATCTTCATACCGAAGTGATTTTTAGGTAAATTATTGGTTGAGGTCGCCGTATGCCACGTAGCGCCATTCTGTTGACACCAGAACTCTTCGACATCAATATAACGTAAATTTGGAAACAAATATTCGTAGGTTATCGTTCTGAATCAATCAGCATGAAGGGATTGCGAATCAATAAATTTTCCTGTATACTGATCTCTACTCAAGCGATATTCTTCGGACAGCGCTGTTTTCATTTTGGTTGGTGGTAGGACATCGTGGAATGTTCGAACTTCCTCAAGAACACGACGAACTGCTTTTTTTTGATGAGCGACTATTCGATCTATAAATTTTAAGAAGACTAAATTTTTACTACAGAACACTGATTTTGATTGAAAATCTCAAATATTTAAAGGTGTTGTAAGTATTTCCATGATGAATTGTTAATCCTTACTAAATAAAATAACATTGACACTTGTCAAAAGTGACAACTGGTTTCAAAATACCCCTTTCGGAAATCCGAACCCTATTAAAAGAACACCCTTATGTTACTTACACCATTTATAACTCAAGAACGGCCGGACAATTTTAATGATCTATGGTACCCCCGTACTGGTTAACAAAATAGCTAAATTAAAACATGGAACAAATTCGAATAAAAGAAGTCAGACGTGAAATTCTCTTACGTGGGGAGAAGCTCAGATAGCGACATAAATCAAAAATCTGCATTTGCGTGACTATTATGCGCATCTCTTGTAAAATTTCAGCTTCATAGCTTTTTATAGTCTCTGAGATACTTTAACTCATAGGGGCAAAAATATATAAGTATATCGGCCTTGCTTTTGTTGCTGACCAAGAATATATAAGCTTTATACTATATTTTAATAACGTTTCCTGTATACCTCCCTATAACGCATGTTAAAGACGATAGGGTGGATGGTCTACTGAGCAAAGTTAATAACTTTTTGCCTGCACCGTACTATGGCTTTTTAAGGTCATATCTGGAAGGAAGAGAGTTAAGGTCAAGGTATTCCTTATATATTTCTGATATACCCAGCCCCAACCTCTGAACATATCCCTTTAAGACTATTATTGCGACATATGCAGATGAAATCGCAGTCATTTATAATGCCAAAAGTAGCGTAGAAGCAAGTAATGGTCTACAAGGGTATCTTGTATCGCAGCTTGGTGCAAACGGTGGAATTTAAAGGTTAACGCACTGAAAACAATAAACCCTTGTTTCACACTCAAAAGATTGACGCATACTCCTTCAATCCAGCTAGAAGGAGTTACCCTGGTGCAGCCGTCACAAGCTAAGTACCTCGGCATTACTTTGGACAAGCGCCTTTCCCTTGGGCCACACCTCAAAGATACGGTTAAAAAATGTCGCCACAGACTGTTACAACTGCGGTGGCTCTACAATAAGAGGAGCACCTTGCCGCTGAGATATAAAAGAGCTGTATATGTGCACTGTATTCTATCGATATGGCTTTATGGAGTGCAGATTTATGGGATTGCTGCCAAATCCAACTATAAACGCATACAGGTATTGCAGAATCGGGTATTACGACAGATAACCAACTGTCCCTGGTACGTCGGTTTCGCACTCCATGAAGACCTCAATCTGCACACAGTTTAAGAGTAGATTGGTAGGCACACAAGTAAATACAGCGAAAGATTGCTAAGACACAGCAGCCTGCTCAAGAGGACTACTCCTGCCCACCCTTTAAGGCGGCTTAAATTTTTATGCTTTTAAAATAAAATGAAAATTATTTTTCAAGAACAAGATAAATTTATTGGCCCCAGGAAAATAATCTCAACTAAATGATATTTGATAAAGCAATACCTGGACTGGCGTTTTATACAGCGTCCATACTAGTACTTAAGCTCTTCGTAATTTTTCAAGATCTTGTGGTTCAAGAACTTCTAACATTGTTAGTGTGATCAACTCAGTTTTAAGTGAAATCGGCACATTTTCCGAAAAAAGTACTAAAATCCAGAACATTTGAATTCAGATCCGGGCTATTTTTTAGAAAAATATTGTAGTATATTCAACTTAAATTTATAAAAGGATTTCAGTGTTATAGATAATTTGAATCTATTTTTCAGGTACTTTTTGTTTGAAATCGTATTTATCTTGTGATGTTCTTGGATGTTCTTTCAAAAAATGATTAAATTCAAGGCAATCATACTATGAAAATCCGTGCATAATCTTCACCTAGTCATCGGGACAGTGGAACGTAGCTTACAAAACCGGGCTATATTCCTTCTTAGAGGCCAAAATGTAGTTCATTTCCAGAATAATATTTAATAAAGGAGGAAAAGGACCAGCTGTTTTGCAGCGCATTCATGGTGAGTGAACAAGAAGTTAGTCTATGAATCAAAGAGGTAAAGAGATGGCCGTAGCGCTAGAGATGTGAGACGAGCAGTTGTTGGCCCGTGCTCTAGAGATGTGCTTAAGCTGAAATGGGCACAGATATATAGGCCTCAAGCTAGAGATATGAAAACGAGTTGCAAATGATCTACAAATAAAACAATGGCCCCTGCAAGATATAAACCCAAGCAAGCCAAGCCAACAGAGAGTCAAGACCCCTTCGCTTACGAAAATTTATGTAATAAAAATGAGAAAAATTAAATACGGAATTAGTTTCCCATAAACTCTTGTTTTCGAAAAACATTTAAATAACTTTTGTTACAAGTTCTTTGACATAGTTGAACTGCTTCACAGATTTATGTATCTCACAGAGAACAGAGGCAGGCAGACAAAAGATACAGCTAATATACAAAAGTTGAGCATTTTGTTGGACAAGCGTTGCAATTGTTTTGGTTCAAGACATGCAAAAGTGTTGTACGAGTATGTAGCATGTTGCAAGTTGCATGTGCAGCTTCCTACAACGGAGGGGTCTGTCTGTCGGTCGGTGTATATGTATATGTGTGTGAAACTAAACTCAATTACTCAACAAACATAGTAACCCACTTCATAAAAAACCACAACAACAACAACTACAACAAATGCTGTTAACAGCAACTTATAACACAACAAAAAAAAAAACAGAAAATAAAAGAAAAAACTTAAATTCATTTTCGCTTGGCAAGTCCTTCAAGCGTGACAATCACATGGAATAGTTTGTTGTTGTTGTTGTTGCTTGTTGCTGCTGATTTATAGTTTTTCCAGTTTTCCAGCTTGTAGCTTGATGTTGAAAAAAAGGAAATGTCAATTCTGTTGTGCCAGAGCCATTAAAAACATAATACAATGCACGAAATGTGCGAACAACACGGCGTATGTGTAACGTCTAATATGTAATGTGAAATGTATTTATAATCTCTGTGTGTGCATTGTGTCTGTGTGTGTGTGTGTGGTGTGTGTGCGGTGTGTGTGGTGTGTGGCATGACGCGTAGGCGCTGTCCAAGTCACATAACAAAATATTTTGCAACAAAACTGGCTTTTAATCTGGCTAAGAAGAAAAAAAATACCAAAAACAAAAGCAGCTCAAACAGCTGTGGCAGCCACATAGGAATTTTTGTTTTTGACCACCCTATTGGGCTGGCAAACACATTCTCAGGCTTTCTCCTTAAAAAAAATAAAACACACACACATAAACAGGCGCCCAATGGCCAAAACACACACACACACAGAGACACACATCGATATATTAAAACCGGCTGCGGCTCCTTTAGCTGGCCATTTGCCTTTTGGCAGAAATGTGACCAAGCAAGTTTATGAGCAGCTTTTCCAGAACTCTTTTTTTTTTTGTTTTGTGTACAAAAAACCAAAAACAAAACAACCCAAAGCTACGACAAAAGAAAACACAAACAATGAGAAGACTCGAGAAGTCGATTCAAGTCGTTTCAAGCCGATTCGAAGTTGTTCCAAGTCGATCCAGGCTGCTCCGGCTCTGGGTCGTGAGTCAGCGAAGCCTAACTAAAATCAAAGATGATTTATAACCTTAGTTTTTAGGGCGACAATAGTCGCAGGCATTTGAAAATATTTCTGGGAATAAAAGTATTCTTTTTGGACATAATAAATATAATAATTTTTGGCAAGAGTTATGGCAAAGCAGACAAGCACAAAAAGGTTAGAAAAAAAAGTATTCTTAAAGGCTTTTGGGCATGAAGAGTTCCCATGATCAGCACTTTAAAAAAATAATAAAAGCAAAGCTTAGAAGCTTAAGTAATGGTTAATTTAAATTTATAACATAAGCATACTTGGTCAATTAAAAAAAATGGCGGACGTAAAGTCGGGCGCGGACGACTTTAGGATACCCTGTACCACTAGCTTGTAATAAAGTCCGATTTCTTCCACAAAAACCAAAAACAGAAGAATTTTTAAGCAAAAATTTTTTTTTGACCGATCGTTCCTATGGGAGCTATATGATCTAGTCAAACGATTTGGATTAAATTTGGTACAGTGCTTAGGAACTATAAAATACTCACGAATGTCAAATTTGGTCCCAATATCTTAACAAACAAACGAAACACAACAAATTTTGTTAAAAAATCGATGTTTTGGAAGATCGGACCTATGGGAGCTATATGATATAGTCCACCGATTTTGTTCAAATTTGGCACATTGCTTAAGTGGTCTAAAAAATTTCCAAACGCCAAATCTGGTTACGATATCTTTATTAAAAAACGAAATATAGCGAATTTTTCTTTAAAAAAGTTATTTTGGCCGATCGGTCCTATGGGAGCTATATGATATAGTCAACCGATTTCGATCAAATTTGGTACAGTGATTGGGAACTATAAAAAACTTTCGAATACCAAATTTGGTTACGATATCTTCATAAACAAACGAATTATTCATCTAAAACGCTTTTTTTTTGTCGAGGTCGTCTCAAACACCCTCATGGGAGCTATATAATTTATCCCCGATATCAAAAAAATAAAATAAACTTGCCTCCTATGGAATAATATGGGATCTAATGTGAAAGTTTGGTAACTCTAGCTCTTACCATCTCTGAGATCTAGGCGTTCACACGGACAGACGGACAGACGGACATGGGTATATCGACTTCTCTATTCACCCTGATCATATTTTAGGTAACTTTGGGGTGTCTCCGACGTCTCCTTCTATATGTTACATACATTTTCGGCTTGCATAAACTTAATATACCCTTGGTACCATACGGTACAGGGTATAAAAATAAAAAATGTTCCAACATGTATTTATGTGTTTTATATTATGCTTCACATTAGGCCATTTTTAGAAAATTTCACCTCAAATAGCGCCTGTAAAATTGAAAGATCCCAAAACTGATTTCGATAATATTTTTACTTGACGGCAGAACCCATCGATTATATTCATATAGTTGTCATACAAAAGTAGCACCTTCGCATTATGTAACCTTCGTATTGTTATATCGTGGCACATATTTGAAGGTCCGCTCTGGCAAATTTCTTTTCATTTATAATTTTTTCATTTCAACGTTTTTTTTCTTTCAAATAGGTTGATATTAGTATTTTGGGCTAAAGTAAGGAAATTATGTATTTCTTTATATATTGAGAAAATAGGAGAAATAATGTTAAGGTTGTTTGATGTGTACTTAACTTCGATGTAGCTTCTTTCGCTACGAAAATATACAATCGTGTAGTAGATGCTCGTAGACCTTCGAAATTTTAGCCGAATATACATACGAGACTAGACCTTTAAGTACTTAGCCTAAAAAAAAAAAAAAAAAAATTTTGGATTCTGTTCCATGCGTGGCCATTCGACAGTAGCCGAGAATGTACTATACGATAGTGATGCCAGTGATATTCTTGTCATGCCATTGAGCGGTGAATCTAAATACTTATAGAACCAACCTCGTAATGTAGTTATCGATACTTTCATGTTGGTCATCATAATGCCTTAAATATCTCAGCTAATGCCTTTTAAAAATAAAAAAAGGCCGCAAATAAATCGCATCAAATTTTTGTCGAAAGATGAATCCTTAAAATCTGAATTTTATGAGTGAACCACGGTTAAAATGACTAAACATGTTCCATGAAGAACCATGAAATCGTGACCAAAAATAAATTTTCAAGCTATGTTGAAAAAAGTATGGGAGAGTCAAAGTGGTGTCCTATAGTAGGATACTAAATACCCTTTTCAGGAAAAATTCAATGCAGTAAGTAAATCACGGAGAAGTGGATAGACCAGATTTCGGCTTATTTATAAGACTATATGATGTGGTGTTCCAAATCAGACAAAAATCGTCAGATCAAAAATATCTATTTAAAATATTTCAAATTTTGAAAGATATTGCTAATAAAAATATCTATTTAAAATTTTTCAAAAAGAAGGTATTTATTATTTGCGCCAAATTGGGCATTTCGCTCACTGTGCGTCGCTCAGTATAGACTAAAGCAAATACAAGCTTTGCCAACTTTTCGAAACATAGAACAAATAATTTATATTATTAATTGAATCCCAAAGACTTTAATATTTTTAGCAATACAGATTTGAGCACGCTTGAAATTTTCCACTCTTCAAAAATGTCCGACCTATTTTTGGGCTTATTAGGATTATAATTGTATTAAAAAAACTTGTAAATATGTGTATTAAAAATATAATCTTTATTAATGATTAAACAGCCGGTAAGAAAAGCACAAAATATCAAGTTATCAAGATGGGTTTATTAAATATTATAAATATGAACTTTTGGTCTGATTTTTTTTTTTTAATATCCCAGAAATAAATTTTATTTCTAAACAAAACAGCCAAATTTGTTTTCTGTTTGCAGTTCCGCCCGATGGCGTGGTATTATAAAAAATATATAACATATATGGCTATTTCCATTTCAAATCGAACGGTCTGCAAAGGACATGATTTTAGATTTCAATGAAACTGAAATATGTTTGTCTTTGGTCCATTTCATTAGACTAGTATTTTTTTTGTAGCCGAAAAAAATTCTCGTACTTTTCGCCATTTTTGTTTTAGAGGTAAATGTCGATATTTGACGTCACTTTTTTTTTAAATGTGCATAACTTTGTCAAAAGTGGATGTATTTAGACGGTTAAATATTTGAAATGACCGGAATAAGTGACACTGTGCAACTATTGCATTGCAAAAAAAAATTATTTTTTCAAAAAACAAAAGATTCATAATTTTTAAAAAACGGTCGATTTGAAATGGAAATAGCCATATATATAATAAAAAACGGTTCAAATATCTTTGGTTTTTAATGCAATTGAGCCTTCTGGGCTGGCTGATCGGCTAGTTCCGTACAGTAATATTTTTTTTAACCATAATTATATTAAACAACTATGAAATTAATTGCATATTTTTTAATTAATTAATTGAATAATCATAGTTTGATTTATTTTTATTAATTAATTAAGTAACTAAAAATGCATTGCAATGTGCGTATCAAAGTTAATTTAAATAAAAAAAACCCCAACGCTAATCAAATTTAACTTCATGTAATCATAACACCCAAGTATCTCTCAAACTGAAAAAGGAAAGTTCCATTCAAAGTTCAAGTTTATCTTTTCATATGGTTCCCACCAAGATCGGCTCAATAAAACTAATGAAATTATATGGCACCATAATGAATCATTATTACCCTTAATTGTGGTAGGTGAAACGGCCTACAACAATCCATTTTTAGCCAACAAAAAAAAAAACTAACTTATAATCTAAAGCAGCGCAATAAAAACTTGAATATTACTTGCTATTATTATTGCCAACACGTTACCAACAGCAACACCAACAACAACAACAAAAGCAATAACTTCAGATACAACAACAACAACAACAACGTGTCAACATATCAGGCAATGCCCAAAACGTGCCAACTGGCTGCTGATCACTGATAAGCCAAACAACGAATGCTAAACTGGTGGGCAGTATAAGCCAGGAGAGAAGAAAGTTGGCCAAACTGGCAACAACAAACAACAGGACAAGAGCTGGGCAAGATTCAATTGCAAATTATTTGGTTTGAGCAGGCAACTTTTGCCACATTTGGTTGACAATTTTTTTAGATTTGTGTTGGAGCGGTTTTTTTTTTTTGTACCCGGTACTCTATAAAGAGAGTATATAAATAATTAGAAGAAAGCTATTGAACGTGATTTGTAGAAAGAGTCTCTTGAGCGGAGCTTTTCTTTTGCTTAGAGCATCTAGATATCGCATTGTGGTGTATTCACGCTCCATGCGCTCAAAAGAACTTTCAGAAGGACTCTTTTCGGAGCTCTCTACTATGCCCAAAAAGAAGGAGCTCTCTCTACGCATAAAATCTTCGCAATCGGGACCAAACAGCTAACCCATAATATAACTTACTCCTCATCCACTATTAGTTACAGCATCCTGCTTATCAGACCACTGTTAACAAACCGTACGCGTTTGGTCAGTTTTTAAGAACCCTACTCCCAAAATAATCAACTTCAAAAAACCCGACTCATATGATAATTTTTACAAACTCTTTACCAATACTACTCATATGGTCACTTAAAAAACTCTGCCTATATAGTAAATGAAGTATCTTTATATTGTTGTCGCCCTCCAATTTCGGCAACAATTTTTTAATTGAACTAATAGGTTAAGGATAGGTTCGAAAAAATTTAAATTAAACTAGAGAGATGGCGCTTGGGCCATAAAACGCCAAACGGAACTGGAATGGAAACCACAAGTAAGCAGACGCAGAGAGCGACCAAAGACAATTTGACGAAGAGCTCTGCGAACAGAAGTAGAAGATAGCGGAAAGATCTGAGGGAACTTAAAGCTCTAGCTCAAATTGGGAATCAATGGGCACAATGCTCTACTGGGAGTTACAGGACATTAGAAAAAGCAGCAGGTTCCAAAAGTAGTAGACACAAAACACGTACGACTTTTGGAACTCGTCGCGATTCACGTCAGGTATGCTGTCCACTGTTCCTTAGACGTTTACTATGGAGCTGCATTAGTTTCACTTGGGGGCTCGTATGAGCCTCGGCTTCCCTTGAGAGGAGGGAAAAGGAAGAAGACCGGCGCTACTCCTACAATGCGATTTTTACGAACTGGCCAATTCTCACAATGAATTTTTGTTGCTGGTTTGCATGTTAAATTTTTATCCATTAATTTATAAATACAAATTTTGGACCAACTTCAAAACCAAGAGAGGATAATTGATATTGCTAGATATTTAACTTAAATGAGTCTATTAGAAAAAACGAAGGAAAAATTAGAGGTTCGGTAGCATGTGGATCCTCTGCAGTCACGAAAATAACTGCTCGTCCTAGACCAAAGATAATGGAGAAAATAGATATAACGAAAAAACGATTGCCTTTAGATGGGTATGTAATTAAGCATAAAGCACTAAAAATTTTTAATTATTTAAAAGAAATAGGACAAACGTCAATCGATGAAGACAACTATCAAGTTCTAGCTAGTAGAGCTATGTAGAAAATAAAAACTTTTCACTAAAAAGTATAGAAAAGTTTTATATATGGCAAAGCAGTTGGAAGAATACATTTTGGAGAAGGATCCTATAAGGAATAGAGCAGAAATATTTAAACGAAATCTTCAAAACAGCCTAACTCCCATCAAGAAATTCACAAAGATTTACGAAATAAGAACAAACAAACTTCATTAGAATATTTTTCAAACCGATAATCGATGAAAGAATGACCGAATCTGATAGTGGATCAAGCTCAGACTTTGAACTAGTACGAACAAAACATTCGAGACAAATCATACTAAGTGATGAGGAGAAGTAGGAAGTTATGGTTCTATTTTTACTTTAATTTATTAATTTAATTTGAATATGCTACGTAGAATTAAAATTTTATTTTGTTTTTGTTTAAATTAAAGAAGTCTTGTCAATCGAATTTTATTATTTTCCAATTTTTTATTAAAAAAATTTTTTAATTTGGAACCAAACTTTGATTTTTGTATGGGGCTATAGTCTCCCTTTGAGACCGTACCCATGCTACGTGATCCAATTTTTACAAATTTTGAATCCCCCATTTTGGGACGCTACTCCTCAACAAAAAGAATGTCTTGGGTCAAAGTCTAACAACGCTTCAATTTCCTTACAGTTGAAGGCCAAGTGAAACACTGATCGTCGTTGACGGCACCCGAGGGCAGCTACTCCCGGTGTATTTACCATGAGGCTGTCAAACGCTATTAAGTGTTCATAGCATCATCCTTAGTCATTCCGAGAATCCTCCAAGTTGCCAGAGTTGGACGGAGAATTTAAAAGTATTTTCTATCACCTAGTGATCAAAGGTTCACTTATTTTCCGCTTGCCCCCTGACCCAGGTTCCCCGACTACCCCCCACTCCTTTCGTGCTACAGAAATTGAATCACTTTTCTTCTAGATCCTACCCTGTTTATCTGTTCCTTCCTAACTCCCAACCCGCTTATTTGAATTGAACAAACCAGGTTACGTTGGAAGCAACTAAATCGCCCACATGTTATAGACTAAGTAAAGCCAGATCGAATTATTTATGGCGTCCTCTAGAGGACATTGAGTTATGAACTAAATAAATATTTTTTTGAATTAATTTGTGTTGAATATATTTCAATATATTAAATGAAAGGGCTTAGTCAGCCTGCCTGGAAAATATATAATTTATTTTTTGAATTAAATTAAAATAATAATCAAATATTATATAAATAAATAAATAATTATTTTTTGAATTAAGCCGTTTTGAGTTTTATTTAGAAATAACAATGTATATTGTGTAATTTTGATAGATCCCATCAAAAAAGCTTATAATTCTTAATTCTTCTTTTTAATTTTGCTTTCTCCATGCGTCTAATTTTAAAAAAATGGCCTGAGAAGACTTAAATTTTGTTTTTTTTTATTAGCAAAATTCTAAATCAAAAAGTCTTAGAACTATTAAATTTTTCTTTTCCTTTTTTTTAAGAAAACCTCCCAATTGCAATTTGGTTCTACTTCTTCAAAATTAAATATAAATAAACAATTATGTCAAAAAAAAAATTATATTCTACATACAAAAAATTAGTTCTAATAACTCAAACCCTCCTTCGCCATCTCGCTCTGTAAAACATCAAGCATGATGATAATTTTCTCATCTGAAATAGTTATGTACACACTGTTCAGTATTAATCGTCTCCTTAATAAACACCTGTTCATAATTTGTTTCAACTTAGACTGATGTTCAAATTAAAATCGTGGTCAGATGCTACTTTAGCAGGAAATGTCCAACATCTGT
This sequence comes from Chymomyza amoena, assembly GCA_037043745.1. Classification (NCBI taxonomy): domain Eukaryota; kingdom Metazoa; phylum Arthropoda; class Insecta; order Diptera; family Drosophilidae; genus Chymomyza; species Chymomyza amoena. Next base: position 34,632 of record JBAMAX010001726.1, read on the forward strand.
ACTAAACTGCAGCTCTGACTGAACAGGATGCAGTGCATCTGACATTCGAATTTTGTCAGCCAACTTGTTTGCTTGTCTAGTTTTGTTTGCCATTTACCAATTAATAGTTGTAGCTGTTAGTGCGCGTGAAATTTGCATAGTTTAAGCCAAGTTACAACAAAAAAAATTACGAAAAAAAAAATGGAAAGTGGTAACAAATGTGCCTGCCCAGGCAGATGTTGTCAGATCTTCCATTGCAGTGTAGTACGTTGCATGTAGTACGAGTATCTTTGTATCTGTATCTTTTGCGTGTGGATGCGCGGCATAACATGAATTACTAATTGTTATGTATGTAGGGTATCGCACTTGACATTTTGGGAAAGCGTCATAGACAAAGTGTAGCTCCTACCCTGCCCCTACCCTGCACGCTGCTGTCACTGTCACTGTCACTATCCTCTCCTCGTGACAGTCTCACTATGACAATCACTGTGACTGCTCCAGCTGCTGCTTCCACTTTTGATATTTAATCAGTTTGTCTGCTCGCTTGCTAAATTGGATTCGTGAGTGCGTGTGTGTGTGTGTGTGTATCTGTGTGTGTTGGCCGAAAGTGAGAGTGACACCTGTGGTGCGTGCGTGTGTATCTATGTGTCTGTATCTGTGCATCTGTGTGTGGCTTGGTGTTGGTGCACGTCAACTTCAATGCCAACGTCGACATTTCCATATGGAGAGCTGAGCGACTGAGCGACTCCGAGGAGCGACTGATCGATAAGCGCAGACATATTAAATTTTATGTACAGTCATTATTTTAAATTATGCGCAATCGCAACCGCGCATAAGTCAACAACGAAAAATAGCCAAACATTAAAGAGAAGTATCTGCAAGATTTGCATATAAGAAAATTGCTATACGCATTTCTTAAAACCCGACAATTTAATGTGTTTTTTAGATATTAATTGGTCGAGGGGTTGGCACACGGTAAAATGCAGATCGACAAGTGTTTCTCTAACAAATTTGCAAATACTCGCACATTAAGGTTCGATTTATTGGGAGTGTATCTGACGTTCCCATTATTTGCTGCCAATGTTGCGCACTTAAACACAAAAGTAGTCATTAAAACAAAAGAGTCTGATTGATTTTTTCAGGGATGGGATTTTTTAGGTATACTTTGATACAGTCTATTAAATACTAAACATACAAATGATTTTTCAATAGGAACTTCAAGGTTACGTTATTGAGTATTACATCGGGGCATATAGACGAAAAACGACAAAAAAAGTTTTTCGTAATACCTAAAAAAAATTTCGTTTTTGCGTGCTCCAAATTCCACGTTTTAAGTTGTCGATATTTTCTCAGATTTCCCTTACTTCTTAACCTTACTTTTGATAGAAATTTATCACGACTTACCTATACTTATAAAAAGTAAATATTTTTTGTGAAAGACCCTATTTAAAAATTCTAGCGAGAGATGGACCATGATAGTGTATGTGAACGAAAACCAAAACTAGGCTTGATTCTTCAAAAGAAATGATTAAGAATAGAAATATCGAGATAATATTTTACTTGATATGGGCATAAATATTATCTAGAAATATCAAAGAACATTTTAAAAAATTAATTTAATTTTAAAATAATAAATCTAATTTTTAAACTTATTTTGACACTTTAGTTTTGATTTTTACCACAGAACTATATTCGATCTAATTGGTGAGCATCCAAATTGGTAACTTCAAAACGAACTCGAAACAAAAATTATAATTTCGATTAAACATTCGGATTCGTTTTCCGAAGCAAGGCGGATAGATTTGTTTAGCGGCTCCTATAACTTAATTTCAAGAAAATTTGACAACTGAGCAAGACTTAGGAAAGAAGGATTCTAACAAGCTGTAGCTGGTATTAGATTATTGGTGAAGACGCTCAACATTTAGCAACTAAGTGAGACGATATACCTCTGTCTCTTCGGCGGATATTATTATTATTATTATTTTGACATGTTCTAAAAAAAAAATAAATTTAAGAACTTAGTCTATCTACAAAAATTTTCCAACTATCTCTATTTCGCGCTATTGCTCGAAGTTCGCTGACAGATTTGCTCGTCTCACTCCTAATTGACCTTCGCCATGTGCTTTTTGGACGTCCGCGGTTTCTTCTGCCCTGGGGGTTCCATTCTAGTACTCTATGCGCCATTTCGTCGATAGGTTTACGTAGGGTGTGTCCAAGCCAACCATATTTTCGCCTCAATATTTGTTTGTCGATCGGCTGTTGTTTAGTTATTTCCCACAACCGTTCGTTACGAATCGTCCTTGGCCACCAGATTCTTAGTATCTGCCGGAGACATCTGTTCACGTATGTTTGCAGCTTTTGTGTAAGGCGGATTTTAAATATCTTAATTTCTTTATATTTGCAGATTGACACTATTCCAATTAATTAAGGCTGGTGTCAGGAATCATACTAGGCTAAGAAAGTGATCATTCAAGAATCTGTAGGCTGGGTTAAAATTTATACATAACAAAGCGACCTTACAAATTTTAAGCCGCTGATTACACTAGTTTGGAAATCAAAAAAGATAATTCATTACCTCTCGAGGGAACCTTACCTTATAAAACGTGTTTTTTTGAGGATCAATTTTCGTGTAAGCTCCAGTTATATACATTGCGACAAATTAGCTCCCGGAATTTTGTCCTGTGGAAGCATCCGCGGTGTGGTGCGTCATGAATATGTTATAGAGGGACAAACGGTCAATAAAGAGTATTATGTGACTGTTTTGAGGCACTTGCGTGATTGGGTCAGTCGTATTCGGTCGGAATTATGGGCTGACAATTCGTAGATTTTACACAACGATTACGCGCCATCTCATCGAGCCATCGATTATAAACGCATTTAAGGCAAATCGTTCAATAAATACTATCGACCAGGCATCGTCTAGTCCAGATCTGACCCCGTGTGACTTTTCCATTTTTCGAAAACTAGAATAGCCACTCCACAGAAAAAGTTTTGACTCCATACCCACCCTAAAACATGAGTGTTTCGGGAGAGCTTAACGCCATCCCGTCCATCGCCTATAAACGGTGCTTCAAACGATTGGAAGAAGCAATGGCATATGTGTATTTCTTCAGACCGGGCATAAATTAAAGCAGACTTAATAACACATTTACCAAGTTTCACTTTTTGTTATAATTAGCTCTTTAAAAAAACCCGGCAGTAAATAATCTTAAAAACCAAATCCTACATGTGATTGTTCTAAGATATCAATTTCTTAAGTTTTTAAATTCCATAAATTATTATAGATCTCAGAAGATTTTTAATTTACATAGCGACTTGAATTTTTGATGGCAAATGTTCGAAATTGATCAGTTTTATTTGTATCTAGTATTGAAGCCCCTTCTAGTTTTTCCAACCGTATTTATCGAGAAAGATTGATTTGTGGCAAACTGTATGTTATTATTTTTATAGTAATTGGGGATTCTATTAAAACCTTCTCCCATTTCTCATTTATAGGCTAAACCCGATTGGCTTCGTTTTATTTAATTTATTTTAATTTTAGAAAAATAATAGGTTAAAAGGGAAATAAGCGGAAAAGTCTGAAAACTTTGTAGTAAGATTATACAGGATTGCTTGGTAAACTTAGTTAAAGTTTCGATCTCTGATTCCAAAACCGACAAGTGTAGTCAATTTTCCTATATGGTTCTTAAAATTAAGTCTGGGGCATACACCATTATACGAAGTTGCCTAAATCGTTAACCTTTAGTCTCTTCGGAATGGTTTTTAACTAAAACTTTAAAATATTCGATTTTTTTCCTTTTCGAAACCGTTTTGGTCTTTGGGGACTTTTTTTCAATGCTAAGGCTTAAGTCCTAAGTTGAATCTTTTTTAAACTACACATATATTTAGTATATTCTCTTGAGCTCCTGGTTGTAGCACAGGGCCATTTTTTACCTATATGAAGGTAAAAATTTTCAAGAATTATGTCAGCAAACTTTCAAAAAATTATAACGGCTATATTGACATAAGCAAGTCTGAAGATTCCTGATCAGAAAAAAAAAAATGGAAATAAACTAAAAACATTTTGAGAATGCTATTAGACACTTAAGTAATTAAGAGGATTAATATGCAATCCACTTCCTGATCCGACATTAGTCGCAAATTAGGACTTAATTTAACAACAAATTTTTTTTTTGAGGCCAGTACGCAGCTTTGCAAAAAGACTTCAAAAAAAGCTTCAACTTTGTGTGTCAAAAGAATTATATGCGTAGCGTTTAAGAGCAAATAATGCTATCAATATTTGTGCAACTGACTCCTAGATGGCGCCAACAAATTAAAGTAACTGTCAATGTCAGCTGTTAGTTTAAAAATAGTAAATGAGTTGCAAATTTAAAAACAATGACAAGTGAAATCGTCCCAAAGATTTTTATTTGTAATTACGTGATAATGATAGTTTTTGGTAAGGTCATAAATATTTGCGTAGCCCTCCACTTTCTTTAAAATAATAATAATTTCCATGACTAACTTTTTTTGTCAGTAGCCACTGGGCGGAGTTTGGGGATCTTCGTTAATAACTGTTCGAAGAGAACAGGTACTTAAAGTTTATAGCCGCATCCGAAACGGTGTCAGGAATTAATAGAGATTTTATTGCTTTCTTTATAATAGCTATTTTTTACACTTTTGTAGGCATATACACCTCGGCCTTGCCTTCCGTCATATGTTTTGCTATCAAAATAACTTGCGGAACATTCACCTTTTTTAGCGATAAAAAGACAAGGTTACGCTACTGCTGCTGGCGCCATTTGTATTTCAAGTGTCCAAATAAAAATGTGCAGCACCGGTGATTAACAAGGCATTTTGATAGGTTTTTTTTATACCTATGTAGTTTTCTATTCTTTTATTACTGCGTACGGGCTTTAAAAGAAAAACTATTAAAGAAATATGTTTGAATATAAATAAAATAGAAAATAAGTATATATTATTTCCTTTAACTCCGGTTGAAGCGTAACGCTAAATGTTGTTGTTAGTATTGCAACTTTTTTAAGATCATCTAAAAAATTCAAAAGATATAAATTTAAGAGCCCTTTTATAATAGAGTTGTCTGCACTTGTTATAATCAATATATATATAAAAATGAAATGCTGTACGTTTACGATCGCATAACTCTGAATCGGCTGAACGAATTGGCCTAATTTTAATACCCTGTACCGTATGGTACCAAGGGTATATTAAGTTTGTGCAAGCCGAAAATGTATGTAACATATAGAAGGAGACGTCGGAGACACCCCAAAGTTACCTAAAATATGATCAGGGTGAATAGAGAAGTCGATATACCCATGTCCGTCTGTCCGTCTGTCCGTCCGTGTGAACGCCTAGATGTCAGAGATGGTAAGAGCTAGAGTTACCAAACTTTCACATTAGATCCCATATTAATCCATAGGAGCCAAGTTTATTTTATTTTTTTGATATCGGGGATAAATTATATAGCTCCCATGGGGGTGTTTGAGACGACTTCGACAAAAAAAAAACGATTTATATGAATAATTCGTTTGTTTATGAAGATATCGTAACCAAATTTGGTATTCGAAAGTTTTTTAGAGTTCCCAATCACTGTACCAAATTTGATCAAAATCGGTAGAGTATATCATATAGCTCCCATAGGACCGATCGGCCAAAATAACTTTTTTAAAGAAAAATTAACCAGATTTGGCGTTTGGAAATTTTTTAGACCACTTAAGCAATGTGCCAAATTTGAACAAAATCGGTTGACTATATCATATAGCTCCCATAGGTCCGATCTTCCAAAAAATCGATTTTTTAACAAAATTGTTGTGTTTCGTTTGTTTATTAAAATATTGGGACCAAATTTGATATCCGTGAGTTTTTTATAGTTTCTAAGCACTGTACTAAGGTAAGTAAGGTATTTAAGCACTGTGTCAAATTTTATTGAAATCGGTTGACTATATTATATAGCTCGCATAGGAACGATTGGTGAAAAAAAATTTTTGCTAAAAAATTCTTCTGTTTTTGGTTTTTGTGAAGGAACCGGACTTTATTGCAAGCTAGTGGTACAGGGTATCCTAAAGTCGTCCGCGCCCGACTTTACGTACGCCATTTTTTTTTTATTTTGTTTGTTATAGTGTGTAGAAGGTTTATAGCACCAAAAGTTTAGAGTAATTTGTAAAGAGAGGGCTAACATTTTTTTTTAATTTATCGACAAATTTTTTTTAATTTTTGTTTTTGTGTGGCATTGTGTACATTGTCAGATTAACTAATGTTAATGTTTTATGTGTTACGGGTGTTCTCATGAACGCGTTGAAGAATTTTAAATATGATTTTTGCGTGTGTTAGAAATTGTCAATACGGAGGTTTTAAGCCTATTGCGATGTCATTATGTGTATTGTTTCGTGAGATATACGCATTTTTGTGAATATCTGAATATATTTAGCATAGTAAAAAATTGCTCAACACCGGGTATTGGACATTAAATGCAGGCAGAAGCGAGGTCGCAAAGGGGTTTAAATGTAATTTCTGTGGGGAATGAATTTATTAGAGATGCGAGCTCTCTTCAGAATACTTCAGTTCGTCCATACGGCGTTTTAGAGAGTCATGAAAGTCAACTAATCCAAAAATCTATTGATTGTCTAGATAAGCTATGTATAGAATGTTACGATGTTTTTAAATTTTTGGAGTATTCAAAAAGTTTGGGCAGGACGGCGTCTGCCCGGCTCACTAGTTGATAATAATATTAACTGTAGATATCTAATAATTTTCTAGAAAATACAACGCCGCTTTCCAATACCAATTCAAACCCTTTTTGACTTAAAAATGCCTCAACATATTGCTTCTATGATATGTGACACAGTTTCCAGAAAGTGCTGAAATAAATTTCTTATAGAAACGTTTTAATATCTCATCCCAAATAAAAGAATTCATATTTTTTTTGCTTTCCGTCTTTTTATATCCCTCACAGTTGTTTATTTTGTAAAAAACTAAACTTAAACGATCAGTTTTGATCAGTTTATTTTGAGAACAGCATTTCATCTCTCCTAGCTGCAGACTCGATTAGTCACCCATAGACATGTCTGCATTCCGCAGTCCATGTTGCATATACGTCCTATATATGCCACACACCGAATACTACAATTTCCACTTCAAAAAAGAAATGTTTTTCAGTTTTCCCTCGCTGACACATAACTGTCACTTATGTATTAGGTGGAAAATTTATGCTTTACAGGCAAATGAGGCGACACAGCCATAATATAAAAATGCTTATGTCAAAGCACGAAAACTCAAAATTATATACGAGATGTGTGTATTGGGAAAACCAACACAAACACAAAAAGAAAATGCAAAGAAAATTGTCACACACAAAGATAGTTTTTTGGGATGCAAGAACACGTCTTCGACGTCATCGTTGTCATCGTTGTCTTTGTAGCCTAATGCCAAATGACACCACAAAAGTGAATGAAGGCGTCTCCCTGGGCAGGCACATTTCGTAATATGGAACCGAACCACAAAATGCTCGAGATGTTTCTTGAGTCAAACAAGCCAAAAACTTTCAACTAATTTATAGGTAAATTGAAAAGATCTTTGGGATTTATTATGCAGAATTTGACATAAATTAAAAGCCTTGTGAGTGCCCCCATCATCTTTAGTGGGCGTTACTGCAACGCTTAACCCGCTGTTGCCCCAGCAAAATGTTGTAAGCAAAAATTATGCTACAACGCTCATTTATTATTATAATTATAACTAATTATTTAACATCGTTTTATGCTGCGAGGGTTGCTTGATAAGTCGTGGAATGCAAGACTGCTACCAACTAGTGCTGGAAGCAACATCGATCTTCGAATAACGAAAAGATCCCTTTAAGTAAGTAATTAAAAGCAAAGATGTTTTTAATTGTGTGATAATGATAGTTTTGGTAAGGTCATAAATATTTGCGTAGCCCTCCACTTTCTTTAAAATAATAATAATTACCCTGACTGACTTTTTTGTCAGTAGCCACTGGGCGGAGCATTGGGGATCTCTGTTAATAAGTGTTCGAAGAGAACAGGTACTTAAAATTTATAGCCGAATCCGATAGGTGGTGTCAGGAATTAATAGAGATTTTATTGCTTTCTTTATAATAGTTATTTATCACCTTTTTGTAGCCATATACACCTTGGCCTTGCCTTCCGTAATATGTTTTGCTATCAAAATAGCTTGCGGAACATTCACTTTTTTTTAGCGATACAAAAGACAAGGTTACGCTACTACTGCTGGCGCCATCTGTATTTCAAGTGTCCAAATAAAAATGGGCAGCACTGGTGATTAACAAGGCATTTTGATAGGTTTTTTTTTACACTTATGTAGTGTTGTTTTTTTTTTTTATTACTGCGTACGGGCCTTAAAAGAGAAACTATTAAGGCACATATATTGGATTATATGTATATAACATAGCTATATTATTTACTTTAACTCCGTTTTGAGCGCAGGGCCAAATATTGGAAGCTAGCCAAAATTTGTTGTTAATATTAGAACATTTTTAAGATCATCTAAACAAAAATCAAAATATGAGCAGCAATATGCCATTTAAGAGCACCTTATAAAGTTGTCTGGACTTGTTATAAGCAATAATAATATAAATTGTAGATCTCTAATAATTTTCCAGAAAATACAAAATAGACCGCATTATCCACAGTTAGAGTACTGCTAAGATTGTGAAATACTAAATCCAAAGTTCGAAAAACCCCGATCTAAGGGTTCTTGGATAACCTTCAATATATGTCGTTATATGGGATTTTTGGTGGTGACACAGGGGTTAGTCCATAATGTTTAGCTCTGTCATATGATACGTTCATATTACTACTTATGCCTATTTATAATATATTTAATTTTTTTGATAATCCTTTGATTGGGTAAAGTTATAACTTAAGAATTTGAAGCGTTTGGTTAAATTTCTATCAACAATACAAACAAAGAAGTGTAATCTACTTTGAAATCTACAATCAAAACTTTCAAAAACTGGCAACTAAATATAGTTCGATATATCGATGTTTTTCAGCATTTCTACAGAAGCGAGCTACAACATTTTTCGATGACATTCCAATAAATGGAATTTCGCTATTTCATTCCATAAAATATTTTTAACCTTAAAAAAATATGAATAAAACGAAGCAAAGGTTTTTTTTTCCAAAAGGGTACCTCACAGAGAGGTGGGGCACTGCGACCAAAAGGTCTTTTGTACCATACCCTTAGGTTAAAACAAAAGACTTTCCGCTTTTCTTATGAATAGCCGAAGGTCATTTGTTGGTGCTGACCTGAGATGGCAGGGACTCATCCGTTCGTTTCCCATGTAACAGGCTCTGTCACATACCAGTGCTGGGCAGTCACAGAGAATATGCCTGGTGGTTTCATCGTCTTCTAGAAAGAAATTCTGAAGAGTCAGATATTCCAATTTTCTGTAGATGATATCTAACAGTGTGGTGACCTGAAAGGTAAGCTACCGGGAGCTTTAGGTCCGCTCCGCCAAGACCTTTTGTCTTGATTGTATCCAGAGGTTTGACAAGCAGTTTTGCTTGACGAAGCCCCGGAAGGCAGAACCAGTATTTCCTATGTTCTCCTGCAGCCCATTTGTTTATCATGGTTTTGATCGTCGACCAACCAATGCCACAAAACGGCGCAGGAGATGTAGTCAGGGTGGAGGCACCCTGTCGTGCTAGATCGTCAGCGATCGCGTTACCATCCACTCCCGAGTGTCCAGGCACCGAACATAGCACGACTTTGTTAAGGGCGGATAGGATTTCGAGGTAGGTATAGCATTCTTTAACCATCCGGGAGGAGATGCTCCAGGAAGACAATGCCCTAATGGCAGCTTGGCTATCTTAAAAAATTCATATGTTTGCGCCTCTAGTTCCCTTGAGAAGGATATTAAGAACGCAGATCTGTATGGCATGAATCTACGCTTGAAAGACGCTGGGCCAGATGCTCATTGCGGTAGATTTCTGGTGTTGGGTCCAACGATTCCAACACCTATACCCTGTTCAGTTTTGGTCCCATGAGTGAACCATTGTTACCATGGGGGGTTTCCACAGGGGCTGCCATCAGCCCAAGTCTCCCGACTTGGAAGAAGAGATCTAAATTAAGCAAATGTTTAAAGCGGTTTAATTAGACCCTTTATGGTCGCACCAGCGTAGGTGACGCCAAATGTTCACGACGACCCAGCTGTCAACAGGAGTAGTGATAGATTTTACCGGTTTGATACTTTTGAATGTTTAGATCGTTAATCAACGCTCATCACTGTAACAAACGCTTATTTTGGGGTCTTAGAAAAAAACTAAAAAAAAAACTAAAGTAATCAACAAATTTAAAAATCTTTGATAAAAACTGTTGAAATGAAGCTAATTATATGTAAACATCGAACTAGTTCTGTTCATATTGGTTCTTACTAGTTTTTTCCAAACATAGCTTTAAAAATTTCGGCTCAATCAAGACTCTTGGCAACGACAATAATAATTTTGTAAAATTTCTCAATATCGACCAATGTGTACGTATTTCTTCTACAGTTTTTGGTATTATTTAATGCTTGTGTAAATCACCAAGCTGATGAGAAAAGTTTTAAAATAATTATTTCTTTACACTTTAATTTCAATATATATCCAAAACTTTATATTTTATGCTTTTAAAAGGCATTTAAATTTTTTTTTCATCTAATCAAACCACTTCAAAGACACTTTTAAACAGCTGCTTGTGGTACGTCGCATAGTTAGGTCGAGCACCTTTGCACTTCTGCACAACAAAGTGAACACCCCAAATGACTTCTGAATCCGCCCTCGCGTATGTAATAAATGTTTAGCTGCTTCTTTTATCTGCTCTTCTCTTTGTTTTTCTCTTATAATAGTAATTAAAAACTTTCTTGACGGTCTTTTCGATTTTTATAATGTAATAAAACTAAAGCGAGTGTTTTTTTTCTTGGTTTTTTGTTATCGGAGCATCGATGCGTGAGTCTTCGAGGGTGTTATGGTTACTGTTTTTATTGTTGTTGCTTGCGCCGCTGCCTTAATCATTTAATTCATTAAATCATAATCATTAAGTTACTTATTTTTATTTCATTTTTTTTATGTAATTACTACTACTTAATTACCGGCAATTACAATGCTATGCATAAAATTCAGTAAATGAGTCAAGTGGGTATTTTTTTCTTTGCTTTTTTGTAATCCTTTATGGCGTATTATTTTATGTACTTGTAATATATATTGAAGAGCTACCTACCTGTCAAGAGTACATTATATAAACGTTACTTGTAACTCCTTATCCCCACTATGTTTGTTTTTCCTCAAATTTTTGGGTTAATAAAAGGTGTAGACAGCTTGAACTACTTGAATCAGTTTTCATTGTATGCACGATACTCTTTTGTGGAGAAGGGTATTTTAGGTTGGTCAAACAACTTGCAACAAGTATGTAGTGATATATTATAAAACCACAGCTTTAGACCTTAGAAAATTTTTTTCTCTTTAGGGTTTGCCATAAAGACATAGCTACAAAATAAGGTTCACAAAATTAAATTGTATCAAAATATGCAATAGAAATAAATGCCTCGATAGCTCTCATGGGGTCGAATAGTTTTTTTATGAAAAGAGTTTTGATATATGTATTTGGAATATAACTTTGGCTTACGATCACAAGTGTTTTCTATTCAACGACTTTTATAATTCTGATATCACATAGTATGTAATTAAATTAATTACTTTGGTCAAATCTTAAATTTCAACAAAAAATTTTCAAACTGAATTTTATTTTAAGTATTTATTAATTTACGGAACTTGCGTAGGATTTATTTAAAAAAAAAAGTAAAGTTGCTTATATTGAATAACAGAGTTCCGACCCAACTCACGTCATGTCTTCGTCGGGAGTTGCTTAGTATTAAAATCTAAACTCGATTCTTCAACACCAATGGAGAAGGAGGTGTCCCCTCTATTCTTTAACCAGCATAAAGAATACTTGATGCAAAAAATTTTACATGATAAAGCAAAGAAGTGAGCGAGTTTGTCTGCTCCGTTTTATATGGTAGCTATATAAAAAAGTCTATTATTTTGTCTCTAATATCACACAAATGTTAAGTATACAACATAATAAGACCAGCATAAATTTGCTTGTTTTAAATATGAAATGAATTTTCTAACATGAATTTATATAGGGTAAAGTGGGGCAAATCTGACCTAATAAAGCTAACGCTTTGCGCGCAACCTTCTAATTTTATTCCTTCTGACCATTATTAATTTGTAAGATATGACCTTACTTCAAAAAGGTAAACTTTTTCATTTAAAAAAATAGTACGGTAAGACCGAACTAGCTTTTGGCAGATTTCATACATCTGATCTAAATTTAATGATTTTTCGATTATAAATCATTATTGAAATGAAAGTTGAATGAATGTCAATAAAAGATAATGGGATTGAAAAGCTAAGGAACTAATCAAAATTATTCGATTTGCTTTCAAAATGGCTTGGTTGCTATTTTTGGTTCGAGCTGGACATCTCATTGTCCCAACCATTTAAAGATCGGCTTTGCCCCATTGTGACAAGAATTAAAAAAAATATAAATTTGCAACCAGTACTACATATATGTAGCGGAGAGTGGGGTATCGTTTTTATTTTGGTCGATATCTTTGAGAAACATTCAAAAATTTATCATTTCAATATGCCATGATATTCTAGAAGGACAAACGTAACTTTTGACCACAACAGTTTTTTTTTATAAATTTTTTTTCTCAAACTTTTTTTGTTTGAAAAAAATCAAGGTTTTTGAGATTTTCAAAAATTGTGGGAAATCGTGGATATAAAATCAAATCCACAAAATTTTGATGCAAAATTTTATTAGAATTATAAAGAATGACAAATTAGGTATTAGCATAAAAAAGGAATTTTGCATGAAATGGCAATATGTCACTCACATGCCGTCATTTTGTAAACCATAGCTTGTGGGAAATATTGGGCCACATACGTTGATGTATCTAGTTTGACATACCACCGAATTCCCACGATTCCCCATGGCCGACGATACCCCACTTACCCCTACTATATGCAATAATTGGTCTAAATTTATAGTATAATAAGCTACTACAATTAACAAAATAAATGTGTAATCAAATATTTACAAAAAGTAAATTGAAAATCGCAAAAATTTACTTTTTCTTGTTGGAGCATCTAAATGTAGACTGATCAATATGAGCTCGTTTAGTATTGTCAAACAGTAATCCACACTGTCGGGCTTGTCCCACCTTAACGTAAATGTAAAGTTTTTATGTTTTCTCAAAATTGCTCCACTATTTAAAAAGTCAAACCTGCTTTTGTGCGGTTCACACATAAAATTCCCACAAAAAAAAGTTTAAAATTTTACCTGTACCTTAAAAAAAAAAAATTTTCGCAAAACAAACACAAAATATTTTTTATGCGGCTGATAGGGACCGCTTTAAAAAAGTCCCATGTAGAAAATAAAGCATAACCAGATTATTGCCCATGCGAGTATTTTCAAATAAATTTTTATATATACAAAACAGAATTACGTTAGTTACACCATTTATAACTCAAGAACGGCTGGACCGACTTTGATGATCTATGCTTTGATTTATTCGTCTTTGCACTGGTTAGCAGAATAACTATTAAAACATCGGAAAAATTTGTATAATAATAGGTATGCCGCGAAATTCTTTTACAGGGGGAGGGTGCCAGATATCGATATAAATTTAAAATTTTCATATGCGTCTTTTGGTTAAATTTCATCTCTGAGTTCACTCATATGGACAGACGAACAATCTTACATGGACATAAACTCGGCTGTTTATGTTGATCAAGAATATATAGAATTTATAAGGGGTACCACGACTTCTTCTGCCCATTACATACATTTGTACGAGCTTATTATTCCTTTTGTACAAGGTATGAAAAAGTTGTGTGTTTTTATATTTATAATAGACGCTCGATCGCTCGTCTAATCTGGAATCTTTCCGATTGGAAAATATGGCGACAGGATGTCTTTTTTTTTATTTTTTCACGTTCACTCAAGACAAACCACAGATTGAAAAATATTGCGTAACGCGCCGTCCGCGAAAGCCGCGAAACAGGAGTGTGGAAGGTTTCGCGGCTAACTTCGCGCCCGTGAACACACCATGAAGGTATAGTCGATAAATGAAAAAAAAATGTTAGGACTGGCAACCCTTATCTCTTAGGGGTATGAAAAATAGATGTTGGCCGATTCTCAGACCTGCCCAATAAGCACACAAAATTTCATGAGAATCGGTCTAGCCGTTTCGGAGGAGTATGTTCACACAAAAACCAATATTCACAATCCCACGAACCAATTCACACAAACTCATCGCAATAGGCTTAAAACTTCCGCATTGACCTCTAACACACGCAAAAATCTGATTCATCAACTCGTTTATGAGAACACCCATAATACGTAAAACATAAGTTTCTTCTTATATATAAAATTCTAGTTTCACAATGTTAGTTACCATACTCCTCCGAAACGGCTGTACCGATTCTCATGAAATTTGGTGTGCCTCAATAAAATAAAATTTATAACGTTTATAATTTTTGTGTTTCCTTTCGACAAAAACAATTTACTAAAAAATATTAGTTAATCTGACAATGTACACAATGCCAACCTAAATTAACAAACAAAATGTTGTATTGGAAAATCAAATTGTCCTTTTTAGTAGTTTCGTCGCAATTAGCGGACAAAATTGTGAACCATTCTCAGATCCCCTTGAACACAGACAAAAAATTTCATCAAAATCGGTCCAGTCGTTTAAGAGAAGTACAGTGACATACACACTCACAGAAGAATTATATATATAAAGATATGAAATGTATAGCTCAAAAACGGCTGGACAGATTTTGACGATCTATGATTTGTTAGATTCATCTTCGCCCAAATATCAGATTAACTATTAAATTATCGAAAAAATTCAAAAAGTCATCAAGAATGATATAACCAAGCAGAATCGAAATGTGAACAAAAATTATAGAAGACAACACTCAAAATAGCATGTGTAAATATATTGTATTTTACATATGTAGGAATCCCAAAAACGAAATTTCAAATGGCTCAGATTTAACAAATTTACCTAAATGCTTTAAAAGCAAAGATTAATGTCACCTCCACTACCGTTCATGATAGCTAAGTCATTGGGATATAAAATAGAGCAGTATCAAAAGAGCCATTATCAACCAATATATTCTAGATGTGAATCCGAACAGCGACGTGCAATGTTTCAGGGTTTTTTTAAAGTCAGCCGGGGTGAGCATTATGGAAATAGAGAATTGTTTAGGGTATATAATAGGATATAATACAATATAATAATATATAAAAGCGTATATAAAAGTACAATTCAGTATTATCTGAATTGAATTAAACGGACCGCAGGGGAATTGGCGTTAAAGCACGCAGTCGCAGAGCCCCTTTACCTTATTTATATTCTTGCTTATTCTAAACACTAAGCTTGCAAAACATTATCAGCGAACTTTCTCGAGTGTAATTGCTTCAAAATCGCTGAATTGCAAAAGAGAATATGAATTAAAAAAAGTTCCCGCAAAAAGAGCGAGCATCGTCTTATCATTTTACCATGGTTGGACCTAATATTTATGCAATGCAATAAACCCGCATGGATTTAATACAATACAAAAATTGAACCAGTTTTCTTGGCAGCCAAACATCTTTGCGGCACCTTGTTAAATTCATTACATCAAATATTCTTCTGAACTAGAGTTGGGTAAATCTAGTTAATTTCAACTGAAAAAGTTCAATCGTTCTTTTTATTTTTTTGATTTATTTAAATTTTTTTAGATATTGTTAAAATTCAAAAATCGTTTTCATTTCTACTGGGAGAATATTTTTAAGTTCATAATATATATAAGTATAACAGTTAGTAGGATTCAAAAAAATACTTCCACCATTCATTGAATACGTTTTGTACTTTATTGTTAAAAACAATCTTCCTGTATAAGATTAAATAAAGTGATGTAAAATGATACAAATTATTAAAAAAAAAAACACGAAAACCAAAGCAAAGTAACGACAAATAAGAACAGTGAAAAATAGTATAAGAACGAACAACTGCATAAGAACGAACAATTGTATAAGAACGAGTAATTGAATAAGTACGAAAAAGAACAAGTGGCTAAAAAAGAACTATCACCATTTCATCCACAAAAAAGAACTGCCGGCGGAGTTATTAGGCCGAAATGTGAGGCCGAATCATCGAAAATTGGATCCAACGAATCGACCGCTGCAAAAGTGCCCGCGGGGGCCATATGAACGAAATCAAGTTCCATTCGTAAATGTTTTGATTGTACTTTAAGCCGATACAAAATTTTTGAAATATCTGAAATGGTTTGCGTTTTATATAAAAAAGTTGTCAAGTCTTTAATGGAAAGCCCTATATATAGTAAGAACGAACAACTGTATAAGAATAATATAAGAACAAACCACTCTATAAGAACGAACAATTGTATAAGAACGAGAAGTTGAATAAGAACGAAAAAAAAACAAGTGACTAAAAAAGAACTATGTAGTTATTCAGTTCGTTCTTTTAAGTGAATGTTCTTTTTTGTTAGTTCGTTCGTGAACGATCCGAAAAAAGAACTAGTGACTAAAAAAGAACTATGTAGTTGGACTTTTTCAGTTCTTTCTTTAAGGTGAATAGTTCTTTTTTGTTAGTTCGTTCATGAACGATCCAACACTATTCGGAACCTATGAACTCTTTTTCAGAGCCTCACAAGGAAACTGCGCATTGCGTAAGTTGCACTCTAATTAGATGAAAGCAAAATATTCGCAATATAAAAATCGCGAGATAAGTTTTTCAAGTTTTGTCTTTTAATGATGTCGATATAAACAAATTTGCATACAGTCTAAGTCATCGATAAGAAATGTTTGCATACAGTCTGTCATCGATAAAACATGTTAGCACACAATTGCAACTATCGATAAAAAATGTTACGCGTGCAATTTTACAGTTTACGAAAGACCCATCCCTATGTCTTTTTTTGTGCCTGTCATTTGAATACGGAATTGTGCATGCGTGTTTAATTCCGCAAATAAGCCCAAGGAAAAGTTCCAATAAACTTTTAAAGACTTTGTTTTGGAAAAACTGTGCAGCATTATTAATAAAAGTAAGTAATTTAACCCAAAAATGCGTATAGACATTATATGAGTTTGTTTTTTTTTCAGCAGACAATTGTTTTTATAAAAATAAACAAAAGTCTGATTTGTCGCAATAAACTGCTCAAAAACTACATAAGATTTTCGGGAATAGTTTCCAAAGCAAATATGGCTCCAACACGCCGCAGTGCACGCATTAATCGCATACAGGAAGCCGCACGCAGCGCTGCAAATGTTTCTACTGCTGCAGTTCAACCCACCGCCTCCGCCGTTGCGCGTCCCGCCAACACCACACCAGAACGCGTACGCGGCACCGAGTTTGCCATGCTGATAAACGGAGCTCCCGTTCCAGCTACTGATGATTTCTCTCGATTTATTAGACGATCCATGGGGATGGAAAATCCTGCAAATGTGAGCGGGGCTGTTCACCAACGTGCAACTACCATATTAATGCGCCAACTCGAAAACTTTCATCGCAATCCTATAGAAAATTGGACAGTGGAAGTAGATGACGAGAACATATTTCTCTGGACTGTAACCATGCCAGGCACTATCGGTACACCATACGAGAATGGCATTTTCCGTTTAGTGCTTGTTTTTCCTTGCGATTATCCGGTTACAGCACCATATATTTTCTTTAGAACAAAAATATACCATTGTAATGTTAGTAAAAATGGATCAGTTTGCATGGACGCCATACAGGATAAATGGAATCCGTTACAGACAGTACAAAGTACTCTCATCTATTTGCAATTGTTAATGGCTGAACCCAACCGTGATAACGCATTTAAGGACTCAATGGGCGCGCTCTGCAAGAACGAACGTAAGAAGTACGATGCCAGAGCACGCGCATATACCAGACGTTATGCCAAGCCGATACAATAAGAAGTATTATAATGTGAACAACGTAGTTGAGGATTGGATATGGATTAAAAACACTTCGATTTAAGCTACAAGCTCAATAAAAATATATTATTAAAGAATATTTTGGTATCTTTTTATTTGGATTGCTGCAAAAAAATTGATGATAAATCAATATATATTTTTCTTAATTCTTTGTTATTGAAAAATAATTGCGCAAGTTAGGAAACCTAGCTTCGAACAAAAATTTTGAACAGACTGCTTTGAACCATAACGTTACTACTAGTTCAAATTCTGAACTCTCAAGTGGAGCATAGAGCCTCAACAACCAACTTAAATCTGACTTTAGTATGCGCATTAACACTGACGTCATTCCATGTATAACGGGCTTCGATTTCTGCTTCGATTGTACGCCTCCATGGCCTAGCTGGCGCCCCGGGAAGTCTAGAACGTTGTGGGTTCCAGCGGAGAGCTTGCCGGGCGATGTTGTTATTTGGCCATCTTAATGTGTGATCGATCCAGTGACATTTGCGGCGTTTGATATCATACGATACTTGGGTTTGCTCCGTGTGGGACCACAAATCGTTGTTTGAAATTCTTTGGGCCACCAAATTCGCAGAATTCTGAATTCTGAATCTGAGAATTAATGCTGGATGTTTCTTTCCAGGATTGGCACCCGTAAAAGAGTACTGACCTCACGTTAGAGTTGAATATGAGAAATTTCTATGACTAGAACCATAACGTTAGACGTCTATAATTAATCAATACTTTTGAAGGTTCCAAAACTTTTCAAAAAGTACTGTTTATACCCTGTACCGTATACAAAGAGTATATTAAGTTAAGGCAAGCCGAAATGGTATGTAACATACAGAAAGAGACCTGGGAAACTTCCAAAGTTACCTAAAGTATGATTAGCGAGATAAAAGTAGTCGACATACCCATGTCCGTCTATCCGTAAAAACGCCCAGATCTCAGAGATGGTAAGAGCTAGAGCAACAAAACTTTCTGATAAGATTACTTATTATTATATAGGAGACAAGCTTGTTTTTACTTTTTATATCCTGTACCTTATGATACAAAGGGTTATTAAGTTTGTGCAAGCCGAAAATGTCGTCGGAGATACCCAAAGTTACGTAAAATATGATTAGGGTGACTAGAGAATTCGATGTCCCATGTCCGTTCGTATGTCCGTCCGTCTGTCCGTTTAAACGCCTAGATCTCAGAGATGGTAAGAGCTAGAGTAAGCAAACTTTCACATTAGTTCCCAGATTATTCCATAGGAGATAAGTTTATTTTAATTTTTTGATATCGGGGATAAATTATATAGCTCCCATAGGGGTGTGTCAGACGACCTCGAAAAAAATAAAAAGTTTTAGATGAATAATTCATTTGTTTATGAAGATATTGTAACCAAATTTGGCATTCGAAAGTTTTTTATAGTTCCTAAGCACAAATTTGATCAAAATCGGTTGACTATAAATAGCTCCCATAGGACCGATCGGTGAAAATAACTTTTTTTATAAAAAATTCACTATATTTCGTTTTTTAATAAAGATATCATAACTAGATTTGTTTTAGAGCACTTAAGCAATGTGCCAATTTGGACAAAATCGGTTGACTATATCATATAGCTCCCATAGGGCCGATCTTCGAAAAAATCGATTTTTTAACAAAATTTGTTGTGTTTCGTTTGTTTGTTAAGATATTGGGACCAAATTTGATATTCGTGAGTTTTTTATAGTTCCTAAGCACTGTACCAAATTTAATCCAAATCGGTTGACTATATCATATAGCTCCCATAGGACCAATCGGTCCAAAAAAACGTTTTTTATACAAAATTCGATGTGTTTCGTTTGTGTGTAAAGATATTTGAACTAAATTCGGCATTCAGATCTTTTTTGAGGAATTAAAGCACTGTGTCGAATTTGATCAAAATCGGTTGACTATATCATATAGCTCCCATAGGACCGATCGGACAAAAAAAAATGTATATACAAAATTAGCTTATTTCGTTTGTTTATAAAGATATTGGAACCAAATTTGGCATTCAGAAATTTTGTAGAGTGCCCAAACCCTGTTCAAAATTGATATGAGAATAGGTTAACTATATCATATAGCTCTCATAGGACCGATCGGCCAAAAAAAATGTTGTATACAAAATTAGTTGTACTTCGTTTGTTAATGAAGATATTGGAACTAATTCTGACATTCAGAAGTTTTTTGAAGAGTTCAACCACTATAACAAATTGATATAAGAATCGATGGACTATATCATATAGCTCCCATAGGACAAATCAGCCCAAAAACAGTTTTATACAAAATTAGCTGTATTTCGTTTATCTATGAAGATTTTAGAACCAAATTTGGCACTCGGGAGTTTTCTAAAGTTTTCAACCACTGTACCAAATTAATATGGGGATCGGTTGACTATATCATATAACTCTCATAGGGCAAATCGGGAAAAACACTTTTTAATGTATTTCGATTGTTTATGAAGATATTAGAACTAAATTTGGAATTCAGAAGTTTTTTAGAGTACTCAAGCAGTGTGGCAAATTTTTATCGAAATTGGTTGACTATTTTACATAGCTCCCATAGGACAACTAGGCCAAAAAAACGTTTTCAAAACAAAGTTCGTAGTGTTTCGTTTGTTTGTTAAAATATTCAAACCAAATTTGGCATTCGGAAGTTTTTAATAAGTCCCAAACACTGTGCCAAATTCTATCAAAATCGCTTGACTATATCATATAGCTCCCATAGAAACGATCGGTCAAAAAAATATTTTTGATTAAAAATTCGTCTGTTTTTGGTTGTTTATGAAGATATCGTAACCTAATTTGGCAATCAAATGTCTTTTGGTGTTCTTAAGCAATATATCGAATTTTTTCGGAAGCTAGTGATATTCCAAAGTCGTCCGCGCCGGACCTTAACGAACGCCATCTCATCTTTATATTGTAGTTGCCCTAAAGAACTTCCATCCAAAATTTGCCTGCAGCTGTGAAAATTACTTTTAAAAAGTAACTTTCAAATATAGAGCTCATCACTTCCTGGTAAAGAGTATTTAAATTTTGTAAGTCGTAACTTTTATTTCTTGTTTCTCGTTTTCGTTTCCATTTTATTTTGTTTACTTTATTTTAATATGCATTTTGTTTTTTTTTTCTTCTACTGATCAAGTGCAGTCGCTCACTCCGATGAAGGTTTCCGACTGTGGCAATGCACTCCAATGGACTCCAGTCCACCACTTGCATGGACCATGCATAATTGTTTAATGTTTAACAACTTGAAGCGGTCATTTACATGTCTTCCAATTTTAAGACCCAAGCATTACATAATTAAGACAGCAGAAACAGCAGCAATGGAGTCTCTTAATTGGACGAACAGCCGCCCGCTTGATGGCTTATACCAAGACATTTGATTGACTCGAGACGAGACGAGACTCAACTGAACTGAGCTAAGCCAGGCCAAGTGGCTGGCACAAACTGAGAGACTGATAAACTGACAGATGGACTGTTGGACTGGCCAACGGACAGCAAATGTTGCAGTAATCAGCAACAAACTGCTCAACACCTCGAACGAGCCATGTCTCATTTGCAAACTGTCCCGTAGTTATGGTCTCTGGTCTTTGGTCTCCAGTCTTCCGTCTCCCGTCTCCGGTCCCCGGTCTGTCTCCTCTAACTCTAAGTCTCTGACTTTCCTTGTCTCATTTTCATGAAAATTGCAAGCTGATGAAAAGCAGTTGGCTGGTTGCATTACAAGTTGCATCCAAGTTTAGTCGTATCATCATTGAGCTATAACAATAAAATAGCTCTATAAATCAATAATTAGTAGCCACCGAAAAAATCAGTGTAAATTGCCTATAACAACGAGTACATAATCATAAAACAAAAACAAGTAATTAGTAGTTAAATAAAAATAGTATATAAAAAAAAATACCAAGCAAGACACTTTTAAGACAGAGCTAGTCATATACATTTTTATTTTTATCGTAAAACTGCGATTACACTATGCAACAAAATTTCAAAATTTTCCTGATCCCGGCTTCAAAATAGTTGATCCCTATGTAAAATTTCACGCTGAATTCAAATCTGCTTAGAAAAATGTTGAAAGTAGAACAGTTTTTGAGATATCGCCAAATTTGCATTTTTCATGTTTTGAAAAAAGGTTAGTCTACTAAAAAACAATTTTCTCTGGTTTTAGTGAACCGATTTTTGTAAATTGGGACGAAAATTAAAGATAATAAAATTATTTCTTAAAAAAATTACAGTTGTTTAAAATCCAATCATAAATGGCGAAGTTATGGCACTTCAAAATTGAATTTTTGTAAAAACTTTGATGATTTTTCAATTTTTTGCTGACTTTTACTAAGTTTTTTTCGATCTTTCCATAAAAATTGGTCCGGTTTTAGATATTGACATGATGGCGTAATCTTTTACGAACATTTTTTGCCCTGGTTCATCAACATCGGGTAAAAAAAACTTCCGCAATTGCAGTATTTGGTGAAATAACTCAAATTTTATTTTTTATGACTCTGAAAGCACATGAATTCTATTGCTCTCACAAGGTCAAAAGATTTGCATTGGTCGCACCAAATAAGCAATTTTTATCCAAAATTTGCCTCCGAATTCAAATTTTACTTAACATTTTTGAAAAGTCGTATTTGTGGGTCCGCAAATCAAAAAGCTAATGAACAAGAACAACACAGAATTTTACTCGGCATTATCAGCGGACGAGGCTAAAGCATGGGGATCGCTTTGCGCAGTAGTGTCTAGTTTTCTCGGCAACAAAAGAAGTGAGGACTACAAAGAAATTGTTGATGATTTAATGGAAAACTACAAAAAAATTGGTATAATTTCAGTTTGTTTTTTCTCGATTTTTTATATTTACCAATATTGGTTTTTCTTTTTATTTTTTAAAGGTGTAAATATGTCTTTAAAAATTCACTTTTTACATTCCCATTTGGATTTTTTCCCGGACAATATAGGCGCCGAAAGTGACGAGCATGGCGAACGCTTCCATCAGCAAATGAAGCAGATGGAGTTTCGCTACCAAGGCAGTGGGATCAGGCAATGATGGGAGACTATTGCTGGTTCTTGTTGCGAGAAACACAGAGTCTGTACAAAAAACAACAGCGGTCTACATCATTTGAATTTTTTTTCCTAACTTGAACTGCAATAAAAACTCCTAATGCTCAATGTTTATTCGTATTTGGCTTGGTAAGATGTGATTCTTAAACTGAAAAAACTAGCAAAAACTCGATATATTAGTTATATATCAATGTCAGAGAGGACATTTTGCGACCAATGCAAAACTTTTGAGCTTGTGAGAGCAATAGAATTCATGTGCTTTCAGAGTCATAAAAAATAAAATTTGAGTTATTTCACCAAATACTGGAAATGCGGTAGTATTTTTTACCCGATGTTGATGAACCAGGGCAAAAAATGTTCGTAAAAGATTACGCCATTATGCCAATATCTAAAACCGGAGCAATTTTTATGGAAAGATCGAAAAAACTTAGTAAAAGTCAGCAAAAAATTGAAAAATCATCAAAGTTTTTACAAAAATTCAATTTTGAAGTGCCGTAACTTCGTCATTTATGATTGGATTTTAAGCAACTGTAATTTTTTTAAGAAATAATTTTATTATCTTTAATTTTCGTCCCAATTTACAAAAATCGGTTCACTAAAACCAGAGAAAATTGTTTTTTAGTAGACTAACCTTTTTTCAAAACATGAAAAATGCAAATTTGGCGATATCTCAAAAACTGTTCTACTTTCAACATTTTTCTAAGCAGATTTGAATTCAGCGTGAAATTTTACATAGGGATCAACTATTTTGAAGCCGGGATCAAAAAACTGTTGCATAGTGTTATTTATAAAGATTTATAGAGTTATCCATGAACGAATATTTAGTTTTTATGTGTTTTTCCTTTTATCTCCTAACCAAATGTACTTGAACAAATTTTAATTTCATAAAAAGAATTTTAATTGAAAAACAATTTTTTTTAAATCAAATCAAATATAAAAAAACTGTTTAAATCAAATCAATTATTTTTAATAATCAAATTTTTTTGTTTAAAGTTAAAATGAACACAATTTCTACCAATACGTGCACCTTTTATTTATTTTTTTTATTTCGTGCAACCATTTATATTATAGAGGTATTCACACTTTGTTGAGTTGAGAAGTTGAGGAAAAAGTGAACAGGCCAAAGCGTGAATCCCTTCTGTTGAGTTGAGAAGTTGAGTTGTTGAGCTTTCTTCGTCTTTCCAGAGTTTGTTTGCATTTGTAAATTGGTACAAATTGAATTAAAATTCAAAAACTTGAATTAAAAATTCCGAAACAGAACATGAAATTTGCTTTAATTGAAGCTGTAGCAAAAATGACATTGGGTAAAATCAATTTTCCTAAATGTTCGTCTCCTAAAACAATTTTATCGTAAAAAAACGAATTTTTATTTAATGCTGTGACTATGGAATTGCTTGCCAAAGTTCTCAGATAATTATGTAGATGATCATGAATGCAATAATATTCTCGCGTCAGGGCGACCGTTTCCACATTCCGAAGACAATGGATTTGCGCCAGAACGTGGTCAGTAGCACGAAAGCCGATGTGTTTAAATGCTAAACTCCACAACAGTTCCAGCATAGATTAGGGCTAGTACAGCCCCATCATTTTCGAGACCAATTACGGTTACTCAAAGTCGAATATCTATTAATTTTGTACAAAAAAGGCACAACCTTTTGTTACTTGCGTTAATTCAATTTGATTATTTTAAATTTGGCGCTCTTATTTTTTTAGCGAGTATAAGAGTAACTCGGTTGCTTTTGCATATAACGAAATGGCTAAAATTATTACAAATTTTTCAGTGCTGAAAAAGGCATCGAATCACCATATTATGCAACATTTTCTCAACAAGTCCACAGCAAAAAGTAAACATATGTCTGGGTTGAGGAAAAATTGAGTTGATAGTTGAAACACAGGGTTGCATTTTCCCATACATTTTGTTTTTGCAAAAGTCCTCAACTCCACACAGAGCGTGAATACGATCCAATGTTTTTCAATTTGAAATTTAATTTAATTAATTTTATAAGATTTTTTTTTGATTTTCTTATCTATTTTTTTAAAATCAAAATTCAAGTTTAAAAATCAAATTTTACTTAGAATTTACAACTAATTAAATTTTCTACGAATTTTTTCTTCTCTTCAACAATAATTTGTTATGATAAAATTAAAATTGGCGTATGTTAAAGTCGGTCGGGACGACTTAGAGATACCCTGAACCACTAGCTTGCACAAAAAACCCGGGAGCTATATGATATAGTCAACCGAATTTGTTCAAAATTGGTACAATGCTTTTGTACTCTAAAAAATTCTGAATGCCAAATCTGGTAACGATATCGATACTAAAAAATTAAAAATAGCGAATTTTTGTTTAAAAAAGTTATTTTGGCCGATCGGTCCTATGAGAGCTATATGATATAGTCAACCGATTTTGATAAAATTTGGTACAGTGCATAGGAACTCTAAAAAACGATATCTTCCAAAAACATGCGAAATAGCCATCTAATCCTGTGGGCGCTATATAAAGAAACGCCGATCCAAAAAAAGTAAAATAATTATAGAATAATAAGGGATCTAATGTGAAAATTTGGTAACTCTAGCTCTTACCATCTCTGTGATCTAGGCGTTCATACGGACAGACAGACGGACGGACAGCCGGACATGGATTTATCGACTTCTCTAGTCACCCTAATCATACTTTAGGTAATTAGGGTCTCTGACGACTCCTTCTGTATGTTACATACATTTTCGGCTATATAAAGTGATCTCAAAATTCAAAAATGTGGAGAAGTTCAACTTATTTTATGGTAGCACCTTAAAAGGTCGCTATAGTACACAGTGCCCTGCAATCATTGCAAATAAACATATCTTGGAAATAAAAGATCAACACTAGTTTAAAAATTTGAAAAAATTTTGGAATCCTCAACTTTACAAGCAGTGCAAAAAGTTGCGAAAAAAATTCACGAAATAGAATTTTTCTCAAAAGTTTGCTGAAAATAACGAAAAATTTCATACGAATGAAATAAAAACGACCAATTCGTAAACTTTACAAAAATATTTTCCAAACATAATCAATGGGTAATTCAATTAAATACAGTTTGGTAAAAAAAAAATCTGTTTACTGTAACTAAAGATATTTGCTTTTAAAATCGCCGAGCACGCAAAACACTTATAACCTTTATGCCTCTCACAGCCAAACAAAAAATGCCGTTCACTTCAAATTTGGTACAGATGTTAGGGAAGAGTGTACCAACACAACAAAACCAAAAAAATAAATAATCGAAAATACGTTGCCCGCGAAATTTGAAAAGTCGCCTTACTTTTTGAACACACCTCGTACACACATTTTATTTTCGAAATACCTCGAAATCTGTTCCATGCCATTTTACCCCAAAACCGAGTAATAACGCATTTTATGCGAATTCGTTTTGAAACCACATGTTTAATGCTACCAATTTCAGCAAAACAAATTTCTTATATGATTTAAACCGAATGCTTTGTTCGAAGTGGAACTAAACGAATTGTCAAAATAGGTTTAAAGTTGCACATTTTAAAGGCAAATTATTTTTAAAACATTCCTTGATATTTTCAGATTATTATTATTATTATTATGAAATTGTTTTTTTTCTGAAGCAAACAAAGGTTTACGAATTGCTCACGTGGTTCGTTCATGTCTTGCATAAAAAAATGTCCCTTGTAATAAAATGATCGGATTGCAGATAATTTCCCTCGCAAGGTGTAGAACTGTGCTAACAAAAGTAAAAGAAATGTTTAAAAAAAAAACGACAAAAAAAAGACAGAAATGTCAAATTGGGAGCATGTAAAATTGTATCAAAATAAAATTATTCAGTTTTCGGAGCATGTCCACTTGCTATGAAAAAACATTTGAATATTTTAAGACAGATTTTCAATGTAAAAGTGTCAGATCGAAAAATATATATATTTATATATAGCAAAAAATTTCAGGACATAAAGTTCTCTAAGCAATCGTACTACAAGGCGCGGATCCAGAATTTGGTCAATGGGAGATTTTTCTTTACAATTTTTATGAATCTAAACAATCGGTCAAAAATGAGCAGATCCAGGATTTCATTTCAAAGTAAAAACATATAAGCCACAGGTGACAAAAAACTGTCAACCCGTTTTTGCAACTTTTGGACTGACCCCAGAAAAACCCCCGGAATCCGCCACTGCTACCAACTCTCTACCTGAGATATAACTTAGCAACTGAGGCTACTTGATCTTAGGCCTTTGCTATTAAAGTCAATATTTACTGTTCAATAACAAGGCTTTTTGATAATAATCGAAAGATTCGTATTTTGAACCAAATTAGGGTAAACTAATTAAAACTAATCCAATTTAAAAAAAAAAATATAAACTCGACTTGGCCTTGAGTTCAAATCACAAGTTTGGTTGACTTAAGTTCTATAATCTCGATGATATAGGCGTTCATATAGAGAGACATATGATAGTTACATATAAATTTATTTTCTGCTCACGACCATATTGTTGATAAATTTTGTAGGCTTACGGCCTTATTATACCTTCACCTTTAGTTACAGAGTACAAATATTAGTAGCATCAATACAATGTTTCGGTACAATGTTTTGCACAGAAGCAAAAACTGGTCTTCCCGGATCCAGTTCAAATTGTAATGTTTTTACGCTCTTAATTATTGCAATTCACTTGCTGCCTTATTTACGCCAGGTGGAAATAATTAAAAATATACTTTTGCAATAAGCCCTTAAAACTATATTATTATTTTAATAATGACGCCCTGTTGAGAACGATTCACATGCCAAACATCCTGAGTGAAAGTTAACTTTTTTTTTGCTATTATAGTTTATTTTTTTTTATTTTTGGTGTTTGTAATCGGTAGCTTTTTCAAACAAGCCCAACCTAGGGCAATATCGTGTTGTGATCAGTGAATAGATAAATATAGGAAAAAAAAAATTAAAACAAAAGTGCATAAAACTTTGCTGCGGCAATTTTTGAACTTTTTTTTTTTGGAGCTGAGCGGGGTGGAACGTGGGATATTCGATTTTGGAGCAAGTAACGGGCCAACTATAATTTAATTGAAAAGCCTTTGAGCTATGAAATTAAAACAACAAAGAGCAGCGCAAAAAGTATTTGCTTAAAGGTGCTTGACCACCCAGACGAATAAGTAATTTCAGCTAAGGAAGCTGTTCCTTAAGGTTATAAAGAAAATAATAATATCTGCCAAGTTCCGGATTTGAATGCCAAGCAAACTTAAACTGGCAGCTGGAAAAGTTATAGGCAAATAACAGTTAAATGAATTTGAGCAAATTAATTTATATAAAAATGTTAAATCTGTTATAATAATATTACTAAGTTCTTGCTGGCGTGCTCCTGAACAGGACGAAGAAGTACTTGCCAGTGTTGTCAGAAGTTGGGAGAAAAAATAAGCTAGATATTCTTGTTTAAAGTAATAAAGTGAAGGTAGCTCACTATAAGGATAGGTTCCAGCTCGATTTGAAAATTTAAAAAACTGCTTCCCAGAAACATTAATTTTCGTACACTCATTTGGTCAAATAAACTAAATTTTAAAAATTGTTGTATAATATACCAAGATCTAGCTAAGACTAGTAAGCTATAAAATTTGATAGATCTAGTTACGAAAAAACTTAAATGGCAGCATTTTAACTTAAAATTTTTGCCCTTTGATCCACCAAGAGGCGAACTTCTCGTAATCGGACTATTAAGCTCGACAGTTGTCTAGGAATAAATATATACATAAAATTTGCTTGCGAAATCCCCATTATTTTCCGATAATCAATCGATAACTTTTGCATGCAAGTTAACACAATTTTTCTGATAAAGCCTTCAATACACTGCCCAGTACCCAGGAACTAGTTCAGAGCCTAAAGTTGCTATAAATGTTGGGTTTGACATTATACATATGGTGAAATTTCCCAGGTTATTCTAAAATAAGTAACACGGTGGCTCACGGTCAATTTGGCGGCACGAAATAAGAAATTTCAACTCTAAAAATAGTAACATTTTTTTATTTTCCACAAATACATAAAAGTTTATTGTAGTGATCGATGATATTTGGTCAATATCTTGTTAAGTAGTCAGTTTCAGGTATGTAATTTTACAAAAATTTATTGAAAAAAAAGAAAACAAAATTTCCCTGCTTAGTACATTTTTTCTCAACTATTTCGGGAAAAATATTCTTTCTATATACATATATTGATATGTTTTTTCTGTATATATTTCTATACTTTATTTTAAAAAAAATGTTTATTTAAAAAAAAATGTATGTAAAAAAAAGGAAACAAAATGTCCCTGTTTTGTACATTTTTCCTTTAGTATTTCAGGAAAAATATTTTTTCTATTGATAAACTAGTGTATTACACGGAAAACGAACCTTCGTAAAAAAGTGATTTTTAGGATAATTTTAGGTGGAGAAACACGAAATTGACAACATTTTTTCATAATCAGCGTTTTCGATATTTTTTGAAAAACATGGCTTTAGACACTTGTTTTACTGAAAAAAATTGTATATCTATATTTCGATTATATCGAAAGGTGCTAATACAGTGATTATGATATATACCGGTTAAGTGAAAATTATTGAACTTACAAGCATCCAAAGTCGCAAAGAAATATAATTCTTGACAATTTTTTCAAAATTACAAATTTTTGTTTGGCTTCTTATTAAGGAAAAAAATTTTTGTAATGATGTACATATATGAGAGATTTTTTTTTAAATCGAGCAAGAATGTAGATGGTACGGAACCATAGCAAATCAATTTATTTTGAAGAGAAAAATACTAATCAAGAAATTGGTACAAACTTCCAATAATTCCCTATACATATTCAATATTGGAAAATAGTTCTTAAAAGAAAAGAGCCAATATTGATATAAGTTCCAAATCTCTTAAAATGAAATTATTTGAGTAAAAAATTGTAAAGAACTTTTTCGATAACAGTCAATCTAACTTTTAAAAATAAATGTCAAATCAGGACATTTGCAGACGTCTGTCTGAACGCCTACATTTGGAAGACTTTAATAGCCAGTATAGCCGATCTTACATTTAACTTCTTATAAAGATCTTAATTTGCTTTTGCTTGGCCGCCTTCCTTTCTTGAAGTTGGGCTAGACGTTTGCTTTCGTCTGTCTGAACGACTGGATATTGAAGACTTTAGGAGGTATTATAAGCGACCTTGACCTCCTTATCCTTAACTGATTTGCCCCCTTCCTTCACCAAATAATTTTCAGCCTCAAATCTGTAAAACATGTACCAAAGATAATTTGCGCAAATAGAGAATGAGATATCGGAAATTCCCAAAGTTACCTCCAATATAGTCAGGGCGACCAGTTGTTTGAACGCTTAAATCTTAGAGATGATAAAAGCTAAAGTAACCAAATTTTCGTACTAGATACTTTATGTCTCGCGGAGCAAGGTTAATTTATATTTTTCTATAATTCCATTTCATTGTATAAGTAGTTCCCATAGAGTTGTTACAGAGCACATCGAAAAAAATAAAAAGTTTTAGAGCCATAATTTAATGTTTATAAAGATATTGTAACAAGATAGGGTATTCAGAAGTTTTTTAGAGTGAATTATTCGCTTGTTTGTTTTTAATGATATTGTAACCACCTTCGGATCTTTTTATAGTTCCCAAGCATGTAAATTTTATCAAAATCGCTTAGACCTATTATACAAAAATATCAATTATTGTGCAAAATTAATTCGTTTTCGTATGTTTTTATTTTTATTCGTTTAATTTTAGATGGTTCACAACAAAGTACAGCTGGATTTAAATTAAAAGAACAATTTAAATGAAATGTAGAAAAATAAAACGAGGCAAAAATATAGATATAAGCTAATCCTCATAACTAACTAGACCGGTGGGTCAACTTTTAACGATATGCACCGACTCACATCAAAAACTCGCCAGAGACTTGGATTTACAAAGATAAAATGGAAAAAAGGAAGTTAAAAGAAATTTAAACATTACTTATATTAAAAAACATCTGGCACAGCTAAGGACCAAAAGGTCTATGCTAGGCTGCACTCTGTTGTGGCCGGCCAGTGTAACCTAACCTAACCTATATTAAAAAACAAAAGCTGTTTATAACGATATTGTAACCAAATTTGGCAAAAAAGAAATGCTTTTATTTTCTTCTCTCATCGCAAAATTTTAATCTCTAAGGCCGCCTTATTTTCTTTAAACTTTTTTTATGGTCAAAACTGCTTGCAAAACGCCTAGAGAAAAGTATTCCCACGATAATTACACTTATAGACCTTAAAATATTTTGAGATTCTAAGCCAGCTTAGTGGCTTATCCCAAGATCTAAGGTAGGCTGTTAGGCTCGCAGACAAAACTTAAAACAAAGAAACTCATAAAATGTAAATTTTCCGACTCTTTTTTAACGTTCTATTTTAAAGAGATTTGCATAACAAAGCCTAAAATTTTTGCGCTTATGAGCATTCTGAGTGCGAATTTAGTGCCATATATCTTAAGTCTATAAGACTTATCCATTAATTTCCAAGGCCATTCTTAAAGTTCTTTTAAACATTAAATTTTTCCCACGTTATAAACGCATATATAATTAAAAACAATCAAACAATTCTTAATTAATGTTGTTTAACTTTCAAAGCTCCAATCAATCCCGAGCTTAGGCGCCTAACTATTTTTCAAACCATCTCTCCTCTCTCTCTCTCCAAATACATTGTAATCTTGTAGAGCTTAGCTGTCTTTAGTTGACAAAAACACTTTGGTAGCCCCCATATAGCTCCATAAGCTTCCCATGGTCAGTTTAACAGCCAAACTAAACCTGTCACCCAGTTCACAAATCTTTCGTATTTCGTCTTTGGTCTTTCACTTACAACACAAATTCATTTCCATTTCAATTTGAAATATTTTTCATTAAAGAGTTTTTTGGTTTGGCATTTAATTTAGTTGTCAGTGACTCGACTCGACTCGTCTCGACTCTCTTATTATTATTTTTATTTTTTTAACTTTATTTTTTATATTTAGTTGTTGTGCGTAGCCTTTTTAAGTGCTGAATTTTCATGTGCATTTAATTAGTTGAAATATGGCCGCAAAATGTGGCCAGGCAGCGCATTAAAAAATAACTAAAAACAAAAAAATAAAGATTAAGTATAAACTAAAAACTAAAAACTTTTGCCATATTGTGTGACAACTTTCGCAAAAATTTTATAGACTGGCTCAGTAATGTCTGCAATATAACACAAAACTAAAACTAAAAAAAGAGACAGTTGACTATCAATTTATTTTTTAGCGCCTTTAATGAAACACGTAATAAACCACTCACTAAATCCTTGGAGAATTGCGACATATCCTGACACTTTAAATGTATTTTAAAAACTAATTTGAGCTACATGTTTGCTTTAAATCGCGTGGAAGTTCAAGTTTTAGCACAACGTTCCACAATTCTAGTAAATGCTCGAGGCTTTCCACTCATTGTGTTCCATGATGCACTTGAGAAAAGCCCCAGAGTGAAGATAAAACGAGAAACAAGTGAAATAAAACCAGTGATAAAAATCTTTTAAGAGTTTGCCAGAGTTTTTTTATCTTTGTTTCTAAAACTTATACTCTGTAGGTAAGTAGGGTATTAGTAGTATAAGCTCATCGTTCATCTGGTATAGGATTACCATGTGACATGATTTATGAAAAAAATGAATTTCAATAAATTTTCAATAAATTACAGATACAGATAGTTAATTTCTGTTTTTAAAATTATATGTAAAAATTTGTTAAAAATTATTTTCTAATTATAAGAAAATTTCTCGGTTTTACACAAATAAAAGAAAATATCATAGCCACGCAAAATAAAAAATCTATACTAGAGTTAGAGAGATAGTCAGACCATTTTTAATAAACGTTTTCAGGATTATTGAATCCGAATGTAAGCTCGGCATAACCTTAGAAAATTCTTAAGTCTGGTATTTTTAAAGCTATGTCCAAGTACCAACGTGCTGGATCCCAAAAACGCCGTCGCACACCAGACCGAAAACTTTTATGTTGTTTTCTGAGGTTATAACACTTAATAGTTTGATAGTTAGAATCGAATTTACGGACCCCACGAAGTATAGAGTAAAAATGGGTTGAACATCATAGAACGAGATATTTTGAGAGTATATCAGAATATAATCTCAAAATATCTTATATATATATTTTATGTTCTTACACTGACAACAAAAACAAACTCTCGGACTCGAGGAAAATGTATTATAGTTTTTTTCAAAATCATTGTCTTTATCATAACATTTTTTAAATTAATTTAGAGATTATGTCAGAGCATGCCAGAGTATTTGGAGCTTACTTACGATTCAGCGACCCCAAAAACATTTTAAAATAAGTAATGCCTTTTCTTGAGGTCTTTGTTTAACCTTGGATTCGAACTCGCCCACCCCATATCTATATAAATATTATAAGACGAGATATTTTGAGAGTATATTTGAGCACTGGACCCCAAAATCATAACAAAAACATCGTCGGACACCCAAAATCGAAGAAAATTGTAATTTTTTGATTAATTTTTTAACCAAGGATTCGAACTCAACCGCCCCTAATTTATAAAAATTTTGATTTTTTTAATTTTTGTGAAAGTAAAAACGGAGATAATCCTAATGCTCGTAAATTCCACCATTCCCTTAAACCCTTCCCCAACTTAAAAATATAGTTATCGGGGGTGCCACAGAAAACCAATTCGATTCAATTCTCGATACAATTGCAATTTTGGTGCCACAGACATGGCTAATAACGGTTTTAAAACCGCTCATAGTCATGTATGTGGCACCAAGAATTGGAATTGTATCGAAATTGAATCAAATTGGTTTTTAAAACCCTTGTTAGCCATGTCTGTGGCACCAAGAATTGCAATTGTATCGAAATTGAATCGAATTGGTTTTCTGTGGCACCCCTGTATATAGGCATTTCCGTCACTAAACTTAGACGATAGGAGAAGGACAATCAAAACTTTTTTATCCTTCTAGTCCGATATTTAAAGACGTATTTTTTTTATATTATCCATGCATGAATGAAATGCTTGAAAAAAATACTTTACAAAAAACCGTTTGAGAGAAGAAAAATCCACCAGAAAATGGTTGCAATTCTAAATTTAATTCTAAGATCAGCTATTAGGAACACAATAAAATTACCTTATATGAGTGTTCTTAAAAAATTTGGGGTAACCTTTTAGTGTGGTCTCAGTATCAAATATTAAAAAATTTTAAATATGATAATCTTGACTAGCTTTAAGCATTTATTGTGAATGAAGAATTTTAATATATCGAACCGGTTAAAAATAACTTCTAAGCCATTTATTTTGTATAAAGAATTTGACCGGTTAAAACTAACTTCCTAACCAAGATCATGTTTTGGTATATAAAGTAAGTAAATAAGTATTTGTTATAGTTTTGTAATACACTGACTAAAATAACCGTCTAAATTTAAGATTTTGGTTCATACGATCATGATCAGAAAGAACCGAATTGGCACAAGCGTTTTGGTTGTGGAAATTATACAAATTTTGTTCTTGGTTTAAAAAATTTTTGGATAATCTTGACTATTCATTTAATTTTAATTGCTTAACCTCCTAAAAAAGTTTCTTTAAGTATAAATTAAGCATTAAATAATTGTTTATTCGTGATAAATAATATTTGGATTCATTAAAGAAAAAATTGTTGTATTTTCCAGAAATATATTTTTCTACATTGCCTTAATGACTAAGACTAAAAAATAACATTAAATTAAAAAAAATATCAAAATCTTTTTACTCATTTTTTTAATCTTTTTAATGAATTTTGGCCTTATTTCAAGATTTTGAATTACATTTTTTATTCTTAACTTGAACTGAAATGTTTTAAAAAGATTTTAAAAATGTTTGATCTTTTTTGAAGAATATTGGGCTTATGTAGAAATTGTTTGCCTTATTTTTAGAAATAAAATCAAGAATTCTAAAAATCTTAATATCAGATTTTATATTTTACTTGTTTTAATAGTGTACAAAATTGTGACGAAAATTGAAGAAAGTTGAGAGGCAGTAAAAAATTATTAGAAAATTCGATCAACTTAAATAAGGTTAATGATCGGTTTCGGACCTCTGAGCTATCGAACTGATGTAAGTTTAAATAGAGGCAGTTAAGTCCACAAGTATTTTTCAAGTTGATTTTTACTTAAAATCTTTCCTTTCTCTATTTTGTTCATATTGGCGTAATATCTTGTAATTCTACCCACGAAGTTATTCGGTACTAAATACTAAAATTGATATTATTCGTGTATTTTTAGTAGAACAAAAATTGATTGCTTTATAAAAAAAAATGTAATGCAATCGAAGAGGTGCCCGACAGTGTATCCTGTACATTTCTTCAAAAAAATGCTATTCCTGCATATTCCTTCTAAGAATTGTCAAATTAGAATTTTTTTTGTTATTCATAAGGATATTTATACCTATAAGTTTCGTAAATTTAGTCCGATTTTTTCTAGTATACCCATTTTTAAAGGTACAGGGTATAAAATTCAGAATATTGAAAAACGTAATTCAAGGTTTTGTTTTAACTGTTTATACAAAAAGTTCCAGTTTAATGTTCGCTTCGCAGCGATAAGTTATCAGAAAGTCCGATCAACTGAAATAACTTCAATATTCCTTTAAGATTTCTATGCCCTAAGTTTATTTTGAAAACACATATTCTGCCAAAAAATGCGGAAACTATTCATTTAAAGTATAAATATATTAAAATCCCACATAAGACAACTATTTCCCCAATTGTTCTTTAAATACAATTATCCCCAATGGGCTTTTTTTTCTGTTCATTCTATCGACCTAGATCTTCTTTATCTTACTTTAGCTTTGCTTTTCCTATAAATACTGCACACATAATTATTATTTATAGTTGGATTCACTCCTATTACTTCCAAATATACTATAGAGTCGAATTTTCAAATTGTTATAGATCTGCTGTCTTTATAATACATAAAGATTTAAAATTATAGAGTGCATAGCAGTCGTTATAGACCGCCCCGAAACATCTTATTCTCTTTTTTTAGTATCTTTTCCTCAATTTGTGCCCAGCATGCTGACATTCGGCGGTTGTTATTACAACTACGACAACCACAACAACAACAACAACTTGACCCAGTTACATTTTTTACGTCTATTTTTTTTTTAGAATTTCCTTCTGTTCTTCTCCGACGGCGTCGGCAGAACTTCATGTAATTAGTGACAAGAATTGTAGATTGTAAAGTAATGACTGAAAAAAAAGACGGCTCTGTGGGTCGTTTTGTTTTTTTTTTCGGGTTTTCCAAAATTACAGCATAATTAAATAAAATTAAAAAATAACACAGCAAGTCGTAATTAGTCAAGTCAAGAGTTAGACTCGTCTACATTACAAAGTTCAAGATACTTTAAAAGCAACAACAACAACAACAAAGTTGCAAAGTAAAGGGCGGCATAATTAATTTTGAAGGACATATAATTTACGATTTCAATTTGAGCTCATTAAAAATGGATTATGTATCTGCTGCTAAGCCGAGTTCCGAGTTTGGAAACAGAGTCTACAACTTTGTTGTTGTTGTTGTAGTGTTCGTTGCAGTCTTTTGTGATCTGTGCTCAAAGTTCAGCGATGCTTGACTCGACGAGGTGAGTCTGTAGAATTGCACAAGTGAAATGCTGTGGCAAGCAATTTCCGCCTTGATATCTTGCAAGTTTTGAGCTACTCTAAATGAGATGATTATCTATTAAAGTTGAAGCACGTGGATGGAGATAATAAAGCGCATTTAAGGGGTCAAAGTAGAGCTAATAAGAAAGTATATAACAATATTCTGTGCCTCCAAAGCAAGTACGCCCAGTCTAAGTATATAAAGAAAGTGAAATTAGTTTTTGGTTATCTAAAACGAAAGAGTTAAGTACACAAACAGACATAAAATGCTGTCTATAGTTGCATGGCAAATCACTTTCTGTGTCATTGATGTACGTTTTGTGTTAACTTTTTTGACTGACAAATGAAAACTCAATTGGCTATCGAACGTTGCTAACCAACTTCATAATGTGCTAGATAATGATCGTATTTTTGAAGATGATGATAGAGTTATTGCAGATGATGATGCTGTTGTTGAAGATGATGATGTTTGATAGTGCTGTGACAGTCAAGACAATCAAAATACGACAACACACACGTAGATTTTTCTATGTTGACGTTGTTGCTGGTTGTCGTTGTTGTTGCTGTTGTTGTTGTTGTTGTTGTTGTTGTTGTTGTTGTTACATTACACAGCTAAGAAAGCAATGACAACAACAACATAAACAACAACAACCACATACGAAAACTCACTTTCACTCATCGCTCTTTCGATTTTTCGAACACAAAAAATCGTCATCTTGTCGTCTTGTACATTCGTCTATTTCTCG
Organism: Chymomyza amoena; assembly: GCA_037043745.1. Lineage (NCBI taxonomy): Eukaryota > Metazoa > Arthropoda > Insecta > Diptera > Drosophilidae > Chymomyza > Chymomyza amoena. The sequence continues at coordinate 72,060 of JBAMAX010001726.1, forward strand.
TTTATGCGTTGTCTTTTTAGCAGTTAAACAAACAACCAACAACAGACAACCAAAACAACAACAACAACAACACAACATGGTCTAACAAAACAAACAATTTTCAAAGTTGTCAACAACTACAACAATGACAACAACATTTCGCTGATTGATGCGACCAAAACCTGCCACAATTTGGCCGTTTTTAAAATAGAACAAAGTCCAACAAGCGCAAACCCATTCATCTCATCTCATCCATATGTCTAACCATCCAACCATCCGCCATACGCCCAATTAAATGCAAATTTTTAGAAATCGATGCCGCACTTCGCGCTCTTGGCCAACGGCGCTCTCTGTGGCCAAATTGAAAGATGCTTGAATGCTGATGCAGATGCAGATACAAAATGCAAATCCAAATTCAAATGGAACAAGCATGGACCACCCACATGGTGGGTCCACCAAACGTCTCACTCGTTGGAGACAGCGAGACTCGCTCCTCTTGCCGTCTCTAGAAATTTATGTGCATTTTGATGGAATCATTTCGTTTGGCGTGGGCGCGGGACTAGCCTTTGAGAGATGCATCTATAACTAACGCTCTCGCTCTCTATCTCCGTCTGTCTTTGTTCCAATATGTTTATTAATGGCTATATAAGTTTTATTTTAATGTATCCATCTTTTAACTGGATAACCTCAACTAGTCAAGAGCAGCGAAAGTAAGACTGGCTAGCATAAAAAAGCCACTTTTGGGGATTGGCATAAATTTAACTCAAGATTTGTTCAAGTTTTGCTGAGATGACGTAAGAGAAGCGAAAAATAAATGGAAACCAATTTATGGAGTGGCTATAAAACCAGCAAAAGAATTAACACTTTTATTAAAAGTTATTATTCTTATATAAGTATAAGATACAAAATAGACCTGTAGGCAGTTTAAAATTCACAAACTTAGAAGAACTGCAAATTACACTAGTTAACAAATTTTTGGGTCATCAAATGAACCTTGAAAATTAAAAGTTTTTTGACTAATTTTAGATCAAGAAAAACGATAATAATTGTTATTATTATTATTGAATAATTATAATTTTGTTCATCACAATTGCATAATAATTCTTATTTAAATGCCAAAAAACAAAGGTGGAACAACGGTAATCGCGTACGCTGATGACGTCGTGATACTAACCACAGGTCCATTCATATCAACCATAAGTGAGTTAACAGAAAGAGCTCTGCGTAAGCTAGAAAGGTGGGCCACCAGGAGTGGCTTAAACGTCAACCCAAGCAAAACGCAACTAATGTTATTCACCACAAAAACAAAAATACCTCAGTTTAGACTCCCTTCTCTTAACGGAGTAGAGATCCCGTTGTCCGACAGAGCGACGTACCTAGGAGTGGTACTAGATCCAAAGCTCAACTGGAAGGACAATGTGGAAAAAAGGATAGAGAAAGAGTACATAGCATATTACACCAGTAAAAGAATCATCAGCAGAAACTGGGGTCTGAACCCTAAGATTGTCATATGGATGTATACAGCCATCGTACGACCCATCATCACATATGGTGCGCTGGTATGGTGGCCAGCATTGAGCAGGCAATACAACATCAGGAGACTAAGTACACTGAAACGAACGGCCTGTGCAAGTGTTACGGGCGTAATTAGATCATGCCCAGCAGAGGCGTTAAATGAGATCTTGAAAATGATTCCGATTTACATCCAATTAAAGCTAACTGCAGCAGAATCAAAGAAACTGGACTCTGGAGGACTAGTACCTTCGGACATGGCAGAATTCTGAAGGGTCAATAGACTAGCAAATCAACAGATTACATAACACCAGTACTGGACTTCAAGAAGAGGTTCGACGTCAGATTCCCGACGCGAAAGGAGTGGGACATGAACAGGGTAATGAGAGCAGACGCAGCTGCAATCTATACTGACGGATCCAAGATGGATCGCGGTGTAGGAGCAGGGGTCTACTCGGACGAACTCGAAGTATCTCTCTCCTATCGCCTAGGCAGCAGAAACAGCATCTTCCAGGCGGAAGTCTTTGGCATCAGAGAAGCATGTAAGGTGTTGAGTAATCATTCGAGTCAGCTGGCGGAAGTGTGTATATTCTCCGACAGTCAAGCAGCTTTGCTGGCGATCAAATCGCCAACCGTGAACTCAGAAATCATCAGACAATGCAAAGAAGATCTCAATGCCCTAGCAAGCAGAATGAACATCGCTCTCGTATGGGTTCCCGGACATAGGAACGTATACGGGAATGACAAAGCTGATGAACTGGCGCGAAAGGCAGCATCAGATGGCCAAGCAGCGGACGTAGCTGTCAAATACCCCCTCAGCGCTATCAAGAGAGAGCTTCTTCTGCGAGCTTAGAACAAGGCTGAAACCAGATGGAAAAATATTGGCACTTGCAAGATTGCAAAGGAAATTTGGCCGCGATACGACTAGCGTAGAATGGCCGAACTGCTAAGCAAGCCAAGAACAATGATCTTCAGAATAGCATCGACAATAACCGGACATTGACCGTTAGGAGACCATGCAAAGAAAATGGGCTGGCCCTACAACGTCAGATGCTGAAGCTGTGACCAGGAGAACACAGAAGAGACAGTTTATTATTATTTATGTGAGTGCCCACGATTGGGGTCCTTACGCCACAGAGCACTAGGAAGCTTCGCGTTAGGAAGCCTACGTGACTTGGCTGAAAATAACATAGACGACATCAGCAGGTTTATTACCGAATCGAGATGGTTTGAGTAAACCGAACAGCAGTGGTTCCCATAAGTGGTGTAACAAAATGGCGCATTAACGCTAATTGAGTTTGAATATGTTGTCACTCAAACGACACCCAAACCAACCAACCAACCATACCAAAATTTTCATTTTTTTGATAAAAATTAAGAATAAAAATGTATTCTTATTATGGTTAGTCATTTTAAAAATACGATATGTAGTGACTTTTATGAAAGGCAGTTTTTCCCTTTGATTTTTTTCAACTTAACTCTTATTTGCGATCCTTGAAAAAAATTAAATATATTAACAAATTTTCGGTTTGCTTTTAATTAACAAAATTTTTTTTCATTCAAAGCTTTTTCTTTGCCTTCAGTAACGTCTTCACAAATTTGAATCCAGCATTAGTCACCTATAATGACTTTGTCCCAAAAATCAAGATCTTTCGTCTTGATAGCATGTATCCCACATGTCGGATATCACCATAAAAAACACGTGAATACCTTTCAATCTATGTATCCCTCATGTCGATACAAAATTTTGTTCGGGAGATATCGACATATAACTCAACAGGTAACAAAATACATGTTTCCCAAAATTCTCAAAAACTGTCCTTAAAAAATTTTTTTTTTAAATATGATGTTCTCTCCTAGACCCCAATCATCATATTTCTTCACATTTTCGAATGATTTTCCCACTCTTCGTATTCTGAAAAGTTGAAAATTTAGATCCATCATACGACCAGATTGACAGCTCCGTCATAAATAATTTCAATCATTATTTCCCTCATTATCTTGTGTTATATTCTTTTACATTGTTTCTTCGATCATAAAAATACATCTTTGGATATATATATATTTCCATAATTATTAAGAATTTATATATCATTTAATTCATCTTTCCCCGACTGTGCTGCCCACACTTCATATTTATGCAGCTTTTCGAATGATTTTTCGCGTAATTCCCAGTATTCTGTCATTGAATAATAAATTGAAGCTGATCATATGATCAGGATGACAGCTTAGAAAATCTTAAATTTGAAAATGGTTATATTCTCTTAAATCTCGAAAAATTTTCAATATTTTCTGGACAGTCAATTGATAATTTTTTCAACAGCTTAGATTTGATTATAAATACATCTAATTTTATTTATTTCATTACACTGAGCAACATTTCCGAGGTCATCGGCTGGAAACAACTTATCTTTTCGCTTTTTTTGGAGTACATCCTGAAACTAGAGAAACCCCCAAAGAATTTTGCTCAAAGTCATCAATAAGGTAGTTTTTTTTATATCCGCAATTTTTCCGCTCAAACCTGATTTTTTGGGAAGAAGACCATTTTTTTTGAGTCTACATATCGTAGTCCGTTCGGAACTTCGTTTTCATATCTTCAGAAAAGTTTTGGATGTTGTCAAAGATAAATTTTATTTTATCTCTGCTCTTATTTTGTATATAAGAGCAGTTGTATTTAATTCAAATTTATGATATTCTCTCCTAGACCCTAAACATCCAGAATGACCAGATTGACCGTTTCTTACAAAATAAATTAAAGCATTATTTCCCTGGTTTTTTGGAAGTTTATAAATTTGAAATCGCTTAAATCTCGAAGAGCACTCATTATCTTGTGCTAAGCTTTTCCAACGATTTTACTTCAATTTAAAAGTAGATTTATTGAAATTGAAGTCCTTAGTCTTTATCCTAAGGATATATTTTAATATTTTTGTGTTTCTCGACTCAATCTTACCCTACAAAAAACATTTTTAAACAAAGCTTAAATTTTCGTTTAAGCTAGCGTTATTAACTGAGCTATTGACAACTATATAAAAACGCAAAGTAGTTTTTCTTTTGCTGGTTTTCGGGTACATAACCTCAAATATCTGAAAATCCTGACCAAATTCTGATCGCGGACTCAGATTCTATGCAGCAAATTACTTTGGAAATTACTCTTGGATGTCCAACAACTAAGCCTTGTTGGCCTGTGTATAGTTATCGGCTTTGAAAGGTTTATCAAATGTTGTTACTGCTAGCGCCATCTAGTGGACTTGAGAACGCCATCTTACATAAAGCAGCGTTTAAATCATAGGGAAACACAGTCATTTTTTTAGCTGCTTGCCTAATATTCCGCGAATATTTGTTTTATATATGAAGCGTCTTCTAGTAAGACCGTAAAACCTTAAAGTAAATAGGATTTCCGAAAGTGGTAAACACTGCATGAAAATTCTATTAAGATGGATCTTTCAAAGCACATATTTTTTAATTAAACGTTCGAAGAAACACAATGATGAAATCCATTATCGCAAAATTTTTTCCGTTTACTAGCCGCTTAAAAATGCGGACCTAACTTCTGTCAGATTACTTAAAATCGTTTTATTTTTATGCAGCCCACTTAACATCGATTTCACGACACATCGTAACGAAATCACTTTTTATAATTTATGAGCCCAAAATAAATTACTTTCAATCATTATTGTCATAAAATTAACTACCGAATAAGACAACATCTTATATGTATTTATTACACACACAAGTGCATGTCGTAATAATTTTAATGAAATTGTTTTTCAGAAAATGCAATTGTTTGCGAAATTTTTCAATTAAAAGTGAAATAAAAAGATAAGTTGGAATATTTCAATCACAACTAAATCGTTATTGTAATTTCGCTTTCAATAGTAATAATATAAATGGTTTTTAATTTTTACTGCTGATTTGGTTGTTTTTATTTAGTAGATCTTAATAGTTTTACTAGTTAAAACTTACCTCTTACCAAAACGTTGTGCTTTTAATTGTTATTTTTAAATTGTTAACGTTGTATTACGAATAAACTGGAAATAAAAAAAATTTCTAATTAGTTGTGAATAGTAAATTTTATGTATTTCTGTTGAAAAATAATCTATATGTAAATCGGTTAGTAAAAATTGCTGCACACAAAAATTGCTATATAATAAATTCATGTGTTAATATATTTAAATATATTACGAAGTTATTTCTAAAAGCTAATTGCATTACAAATATAATCATTATAATAAAAAGAATGTTCAACTTAACCAACTTCATTTAAGAAGGTTAATTTTCAAAAAATGATATGGCCCATTTTTCGGAAAACGAAAATCGAAAACGAATACATTTTGTTCGATTTCGTTTTGCATGCTTACAAGTCAAAGTGCGGCTCTTAAGATAATTTTTGGAGGGACTTCACAAAGCACCGGATTACCTTAATTCGCATACTATATTCTGAATACCATATTTCTAAGAAGGAGCTTGTTCTGCTGATAGTTCAGCGAAGGGAGAGCTTGCTCCGTTCATTAAAGTCAATGGAGTTGCAGTAGGCTGTTCCAGCGTCTAGAAACTCATAAATTCCGTACGACTTGAGAATCTAAGTAAGGAATGCAGATATCGTCAGCGTTAGCGGCAGGAAGCGTTTTCCTCCGGATACTACCCATATCGTTTCTGGGCACAGGAATTTCGGTAACAAATATGTTATATAAGAGCAACTAATGCTGCTGTATCCTAGACTCTTGTGCTTTCCAGGCAGCAGCACAAAAGGCAGTAACTATTAGCAGGTAGCCTTGTTTTTATCTTTGTTCCGAATTCCAGGCTCTATCATATGTATCAAAAATGAAGCCTTTTGCATTGGTCTCTCTTTACAAAGCTGTGAGTATGAAATGGTATTATTCGGTACCCAAATTATTGATCCGGGATCGAATTTTTAGCTCCAAACACTCAACAAGCCCTGAAGCCTGTGCTGGAAAATATATAATATGTTTTCGATGCTTTTAACCGGAAAATATCGATATATCGAAGTTTTAGTTAAGGTAAAAGGAATGAATATTCTGTTCCTGGTAGAATTCTCGTCTTACAATTTAACAAAAAAAATACTTCAATATAGCCCTGCTAGAAGCAATCAATCCTCCCAATACTTTTATAGGAAAGGTCTGATTGGACGGTACATTTGTACGTCAACCTCCTGTTTCTTCTATTTGAGGATCATGGTAATCCCAGCAGATTTCCATTTAATGGGGATATGATACATTAATTACACAATGCACGCAGGATGATTCTGTGAAAAATAATCCGATGCACCTATACAAAGGGTTTGCATAAAGATGACAGGATTTTGATAGATGGATGTATTTTTGATATACAAGATGGTTTTGACACAAGAACTAACGCCAAATGACCATCGTTTGCCTCGTGAGTTCGCCGATTGGAGCCTGGAAGCGATGGAAACCTATCGCGATTTTAGTCAGAAAATCATGTTCTCCGATAAGGTTATCTACCTAAAAAAATCATTGTTTGGAGCGGTTTATGGTACGAGGGGCATTCAAAAAGGAAGTTTCCCTGGTCTGGCGTTTCTCTTGTGCACCATCTAGCGGCCTCGCACTGAACACAAAATCAGTGTTGAGTCTATCGATAAGAGCGGCACTGGTATTGGTGACCGAAAATAGTTTTTTTCAGCAGTATAAACACAACAACCATGGAGCTACCATTGCAAAACGTGTCCAATTGTGAACCCCTCGTATAATGAGATCTTCGGACCGTATATCTTCAAAAAGATAGAAAGACGTACCGTAATAGTGAATAGTGAGCGATACCGTGCGATGTTGATCTATTTTTTTGTTGGGAATTTGATGATATTTATGCTGACGAGATTTACCTCCAAAAAGACCGAACTTGGCACAATACCAACATTGGAATTATTGCGAAATGGACAATGGGCCACTTGTTCATGGGATTTACCGCCCTTAGGCCACTTTTGGTAGGGCCATGTTAAACCTAAAGTTTATGTCAATGAACCCGAGAATGTGATAAATTCGAAGCCAGCATTGAAACCATGTCACCCAAAATAGTGCAATGAGTCATCGAAAATTGGTGTGACCCGAATATCAAGTGTAAAGGAGTCCAAGCGATAATTTGAAATATATATTTATGTCATAAATTGCATAGAATATACCATCCAATAAAAATAATATACACTATAGGTACGGCCCCCAAATTACGTGACACAAATTTGACAAGTTTTGCAAAACATCTCCAAAAACTATTTCATAGAACGGGGCTCAAGATTTTTTATATGAAACTAATTTTTTTTTAATTTTTTGGTTACAATTACACTAATATTTATGTTTAACATAAAAAAAAATGGCGGACGTAAAGTCGGGCGCGGACGACTTTAGGATACCCTGTACCACTAGCTTGTAATAAAGTCCGATTTCTTCACAAAAAACCAAAAACAGAAGAATTTTTAAGCAAAAATTTTTTTTGGACCGATCGTTCCTATGGGAGCTATATGTTATAGTCAACCGATTTCAATAAAATTTGACACAGTGCTTAAATACCTTAAAAAAGATATGAATGTCAAATTTATTTCAAATATCTTTACAAACAAACAAAACACATCGAATTTTGTATAAAAAACGTGTTTTTGGACCGATTGGTCCTATGGGAGCTATATGATCTAGTCAAACGATTTGGATTAAATTTAGTACACTGCTTAGGAACTATAAAATACTCACGAATGTCAAACTTGGTCCCAATATCTTAACAAACAAACGAAACACAACAAATTTTGTTAAAAAATCGATTTTTTGGAAGATCGGACCTATGGGAGATATATGATATAGTCAACCGATTTTGTTCAAATTTGGCACATTGCTTAAGTGGTCTAAAAAATTTCCAAACGCCAAATCTGGTTAGGATATCTTTATTAAAAAACGAAATATAGCGAATTTTTCTTTAAAAAAGTTATTTTGGCCGATCGGTCCTATGGGAGCTATATGATATAGTCAACCGATTTCGATCAAATTTGGTACAGTGATTGGGAACTATAAAAAACTTTCGAATACCAAATTTGGTTACGATATCTTTATAAACAAACGAATTATTCATCTAAAACGCTTTTTTTTGTCGAGGTCGTCTCAAACACCCCCATGGGAGCTATATAATTTAACCCCGATATCAAAAAAATAAAATAAACTTGCCTCCTATGGAATAATATGGGATCTAATGTGAAAGTTTGGTAACTCTAGCTCTTACCATCTCTGAGATCTAGGCGTTCACACGGACGGACGGACGGACAGACGGACAGACGGACGGACGGACAGACGGACAGACGGACAGACGGACAGACGGACATGGGTATATCGACTTCTCTATTCACCCTGATCATATTTTAGGTAACTTTGGGATGTCTCCGACGTCTCCTTCTATATGTTACATACATTTTCGGCTTGCACAAACTTAATATACCCTTGGACCATACGGTACAGGGTATAAAAATCTCCGGATTTTGATAATTCTCTTTTTTTTTTAAGCTATAGGCTATCAAGATTTGCTACAAACTATAAAAAATTGCATACGAGTGCATAAAAAAACCACACCGAAAAATTTTCAAAAATATGTTCCAAATATGATGGATGAGTAGGGTAATTCAATTATGTAGAGTTTATGAAAAATTATAAAAAAAAAGTTAAGTGCAACCGGAGATAATTACTTCAAGGTAAAGACACATTTTTAAATTTCGAAAAATGTTTTTTTTCATAATATCTTAAAATTCGTTCAATGAAAAATTTTTTTGACCTCATTTTGGGTCTTAGCGAACCATTATAATTCAGAAAGAAGTATGTATCATAGCTAGATCTTGAAATTCGAACCATCTCTCCCGAAAACTATTTTACTTTGTTCTCTATTTTCGAAATGCCAACAATAGAGTTCAAAGTTTGAACAATCATGTCTAAAACCATGTTACTTACTATTCTTGAAATATCTTAGCTAGAACCTGAAGCTCGAAACGTCTCTCCCAAAACTATTTAATTTTGTTATCTATTTTCGAACTACCATATGTTGACTTAGTAGTTCGAACAGACATGTACAAAACCAAGTTATTTCTAAAAACAACTGTTTTGTACGTCTCTAGCTGGATCTTGAAGTTCCAATCGTCTCTCCCGAAAACTATTTCATTTTGTTCTCTGTTTTCGAAGTATCTCTAATAGTTTGAACAATCTCAATCTCATTTTTGGATCTTGAAGTTCAAACAATTGTTTTGTACGTCTCTAGCTGGATCTTGATGCTCAAACCGTTTCTCCCGAAAACTATTTTATTTGGGTCTCTGTTTTTAAAGTATCTCTACATGCATCATGTTAAGTATACCAAAATATTTTTAAATTTGGAAACTAGTGGAAGGAGCATAATGTGAATAAAAGTTGTAGATCCTTTTTATCTGAAGTCTCAATTCAATTATTATTTACTAATTTTTAGTAAGAGTCGAAAAAAAATTTAGTAAGAGTTCAGTCTTTATTAATTACATATCTACTGTTTTTTTTAAATAAATAATATTAATAAATAATAATAATTAAATAAAAAAATGTAAATATAATAGCATTAGAATCATAAAAGGCGGGAAAACAATTACCAAAAAAAAAACCATGAATACGAGAGACTTATTCTATGATAAAAACTAATTTCTTCTCTAAAAGGTTTACCAATAAGAATGATAGGATTAAAGAGTATTATTAAATTAATAAGGAATTTTTATTATGTGTTAGCATTTTATAGACAAATTGCCATCTTCCCATACAGTGAATCCCCTTCCCCGTTTCTTGTCAGCTCTGAGCATCCAACTAACTCCGGCGCTGGCTACTTCTGATTAAAACTGCTTGAAGCAGTTATCGCACTTCACCAATCACATTTTTGGCAACAGTTGAAGCCCAAAAATAACATCCTAATAAGTTCCACGCTTTATTGAAAGAATTTAGTTAGACTACAACACTTTAAAATTGTTTTCGACACCCACCCAGAGAGACCTACTTTTTTGAAGACATCCGCTTTGAAAACAAACGAAAAAACCGTTACAATTGTGAATCCAATTCTTTAAGAAATTACAAGCAATTCGCTAAAATCTCAGCATGTTGCATTTGGATCTCTTTTGTAACCGTCGACCGGTAAGGGGCAACCAGCAACATCAGTGACAGCAAGAGCAACCAATGCAACAGTGGATGTTATGGTAAGTAACCAAAAACCGAAACCCCAAAAGAACCCCCTTCCCTCCTCTACAGAGACTACTCTCTGGCCAAAATGACAGCAGCTATGGCTAACGGGCCAAATTTATGGCCGCTTAAAGTCGAGTTGAAGTTGAATTTGGCATCGCCAAATCGACAAAGACTTTTTCGTTTTTTCGTTTATTTCGGTTTTTTCTTTTCTTTTCTTACAATATTTCAAAATGAAATCTGCAAAAACTTTGCAGATCTGCTAAACGCAAAAAATTGATGGTGGTACTTGGTCATTGTTGGTATCTCTCTGAGGCTTGGCGGCAATCCTAATTACGTAGCTCATTTCAATTGTCCGAAAAATTAATTTGTTTCCGTTTGTAATTAAATATTGGTCTTTGCATTGTCAGTGTCTTGTTTCTTTTACTATTACGATTATAACTTATATTGCTTGGCATTAAAGGTAAATAAAATCGGGTCAAGCTCTGACCTTAATCACAACTTGTGCGGGTAATTATAGTTTTGCGTAGTTGGAGTTACCTTCGGCATTAAAACTCCAACAATTAAAATTTTTATGGAGCATTGTACAAACAATTGAATGAAACTGTGCAAATCACGAAGGTCCAAACAAAAATGCCAAAACATTTCAGGGGAGGCTGAAAAAAGTTAACTGATTGAATATAACGGAGAAATAAAATACCGCAAGCGGAGACGAAATTTTTAAGTACAAAAGTTAAGATACACTCTTTGTTGTATCTAGGTTTATGTAATAACAAGAGTTTAGTCAACTCTGATATATGATATATCACTCTATTTTATCATAATTGATTATCTTATTTTTGTTCACAAAATATCGTAAATAGCAAAAATAATTGAAACGGGCTAATTTATAGATCGATCACTTTGATTTCAATGATGTTTACCTACTTTGTGATAGAGCCAATAAACCAAAACCTATATCAAAATATTTAGATATCGATAACTCCATAAATACAAGTTTATGTATTTAAAAAATTGTTGGTATCTTTAACCTGTCTTAGTCACTTCAATAGTAAAATGAAGTCCGACAATTTTTTTACTTACAGATTTCGAGATATTTCAAAAATAAAACCTTTTACGAAATTAAAAAAACAGTGTCTTTACTAAAAGCAAATATCTCTGGTTTTACCGAACTGATTTTCACAATGTACCAAAAAATTTTATTAAAATTTTAAATGTACGTTCGAAATAGAATATTTTCAAAATATTGTAAAAATTAATACAAAATTTCATATGATTGGATAAATAACGACCAATCCGTAAACATGACAAAAATTTGTTATTATCTACAGCTTGGTAAGAAAAATCGATTTAGTACAATCGGAGATATTTGCTTGTAAGTTAGCACACTTTTTAGTATCGAAAAGTTGGCTTTTCGAAATATCTTGAAAACCGTTCTATGAAAAAACTTTTTAACTTCATTTTCGTTTTTAGCGCGCCTTTTACTACGGAAACGAGTAAAACATGTTGAGAATAAATTTTACTGCAAGCTAGTGCAATGGGAACCGGTGGTCTAGAATTTTCGAAAAATCTAATTTTTTTCCATATATTTCGAAAGTAAAGGCTTTTATGAATATACTGTCAAATTTTTGGAAGGATATTCCCAGTATTTTCGATTCTACAGCCGTTTTAGCAGGTAGAGTCAGATTATATCAGTCAGAAAATATACACTCTTAAAACTTTAAACAGAATTATCTCAAAGCTACTTTTATTGGTCTGGTGTTGTCGAAAAAAAAAACTATCCAACCGAATCGTCTGAAATTTTGATATGTTGTTCACAACTAGAATCATATTATTATTTCAATTATTTCGTATTTTTTTAATTAAAAAACTGAAAAAAATAACCCGATTTTTAAAGTGTCAAATTCGAAATAGCTCCATTTTGTAAATTTTTTTTTTATTTTAGTTCGGGACATAGCTACAGTCATACTGATTAATAATTTTTTTGGTTTTTGTGTTTCTGATAAATAGAAGGTCCAAAATTGACAACACCGTCCAGGTCCAATTTTTTGGGAGAGTCAACTTCAAAATTTTTTTTTATTTTTGTATATAAAAGTAGTTAAATAAAAAGCCTCAAAAATTTAAATATCGTTTTTCATTTTTTTATTGTCAAAAAAAATTCCTGAAAATACCCTAAATTTTCGAGCTCTAGACCACCGGGACCCCTTAAAATAGACTTTCAAATATATATTATATAAAAATCAAAGAGATTTATCAAAGAGATCAGACTTACTTTCACTGATATGATTTTTTTTCGATAGCCCCGCTGGACGCCCTGCACGAGAACGAGGGTTAACAAAACTACATATGATGCAAAGAAAAAAACCTAGGTTAATATTTTTTGAAGAACCATCTGAACTCAAGCATGTAAGTAGTTCTTATCAACGAACTGAGTGATCGGTCTCCCAAAAAATATTCTTAGAACAGGTCTAAAAATAAAGCTTTGGTTAAATTTATTTTATTTATTGAAAGTTTAAAAATTAAAATCTTTTTTACTGTATTAAAAACCATTAATTAAGATCAACTTTAAAGCATAAAAATTCTGTGAAAAAAGGATCTGAACTAACTAATGGCTAAACATCAATATTTATAATGACTCACTTCGACGATTTTTAGATAAAATAATATTGTGCTTTTTGTAGATATAAGCTTTTTATGGAAATACTCGAAAAAATTATCAAAGAAAAAATATACTGTCTTGCCTTCATTTACGATACTTTTTCGATAGTGGTTATGTGGCGGTAATGGAAATGAACAGTAGATCTTAGTAGATCACCTGTAATTCATCATTTCAGCTGGCATAAAAAGAACAAATCGAAAAATTATATTCGAAATCGTTTTTTGCGCACTCCCTTTTGGGGCCTTTAGATTTAATGAATTTATTAGGTAATTCGTAGCATTCAAAAATATCTATTTGGAAAGGTTCCTGAAAATATTTTTATATATTTATTTTAGCCTGATGCCTATAACCTAAAGTATCCTAGAATATATTTCTAAGTTACAAAAATAAATAATGATAATAATTTTCATAGGTACGTTTTTAAAAGAAAGTTATTTTACGGAGCTAAGAATAAAACGTGAGTAAAAATTACATAATTATTAATCGATCACACTAAATGTAATTGTGATGGAATCAAACATAAGGATAGCTGAGTTGGTAATATGTATATGGACTAAAATTTTTGTAAACTAGACTGAAGTCCCTGGATTGATTCTTGGTCGAGGCAAATTTCTTTTGTATTTGGGGTCACATATTTTTTTAAATTCCTTATTTTCTGAAGACCAATTGTAACTAAAATTTAATACAAAAATATATCTTATATATAAAAAAAAGTGTATGTCTGTTTGTCCGGGGTTGGACGCCAAACACTTTGTCCGATTTTAGTGGGACTTTTTTTAAAATGTTCAGAAGCTTCTTGGGCCGCGAATAGGCTATGTAATATCATTGGAAAATTTACAGAAAAATTAGGAAAATTGAAAATACTAAAGGCGACAATTTCATTTTCCAATAAATTTTTTTTTTTTAATTTAGGTTGGCATTGTGTACATTGTCAGATTAACTAATATTTTTTAACTACCCTCCTAAAGTTTTTCATTGTCAAGTCAATCTTCTTTCAGTGAGCATCAAACGTTTTCAACAAAAAACAAGTGAAACCAGAAAAAAAAAGTTAAACAATTTAAAGTGAATTAAAGTGAATCCGTGCAAAAGAGTCGTAGCAGACCACGTCGCTTCCTCTTAACTAACTTTCGTATAATATTTCATTATCAAGTCAACCTCAAATAAGTGAGCACCAACAATTTTTCAGCAAATAAAATTTATTTTATTGGTTGGACGCGAAACCCTTTGTCCGATTTTAATGGGACTTCTTTATAAACCTTATTTTTAGATTTCATACAGCGAAATGCCTCTTAGGCGAAGATCGTCCCTTAGTCCGTCAACAAGTGCAGCCCGAAGGAAAAAGCGTCTGCGAGCGTCAAAGACTGAAGAACATAATTCAGTGAGATTAGAAACTGAACGCTCTAGAATAACCCAGTCTCGAGCTTCTGAATCAGAAGAACAACGTGCAGACAGAATGGAAATAGATCGTTCTCGAGTTGCCCAGTCTCGAGCTTCTGAAACGGAAGATCAGCTTGCCCGTAGACTCGAGAGGATGCGTATGCGTACAAATTCAACTCGACGTTCAGGAAATATTGAGTTAAATCTGGGTGCATTTCATTATAATGCGAACTTCGATTACAGTTTGCATCCAGCTGTCAGTATTGGCAAAATGTTTTTGTCGAAAGGAAACACAAAAATTATAAACGTTATAAATTTTATTTTATTGAGGCACACAAAATTTCATGAGAATCGGTACAGCCGTTTCAGAGGAGTATGGTAACTAACATTGTGAAACTAGAATTTTATATATAAGAAGAAACTTATGTTTTACGTATTATGGGTGTTCTCATGAACGAGTCGATGAATCTGATTTTTACGTGTGTTCTTCAATGCGGAAGTTTTAAGCCTATTGCGATGAGTTTATATGAATTGGTTCGTGGAATTATTAATATTGGTTTTTGTGTGAACATACTCCTCCGAAACGGCTAGACCGATTCTCATGAAATTTTGTGTGCTTATTGGGCAGGTCTGAGAATCGGCCAACATATATTTTTCATACCCCTAAGAGATAACGGTTGCCACTCCTAACATTTTTTTTTTTATTTATCGACTACACCTTCATGGTGTGTTCACGGGCGCGAACGCCGCAAAGTTAGCCGCGAAGCCTTCCACACTCCTGTTTCGCGGCTTTCGCGGACGGAGCGTTACGCAATATTTTTCATTCTGTGGTTTGTCTTGAGTGAACGTGAAAAAATAAAAAAAAAGACATCCTGTCGCCATTGTAGGTTAACATTATTATTATCTCCATCAAACATGGTTAAAATGTAAAGATGGCGAGTGGTTGAAAATTTTATGATGAAATTAATCCACTCATCGATCAATCGTACGATGTTTTCCAATCGGAAAGATCCCAGATCTAGACGAGCGAGCGAAGCGAGCGTGCCGGAGCGCAGCGGAGGCCGGCTAGTTCTTTATAAAATTGTTTTTGGTTTTTTTTTTTAATTGATTTTCAGTTAGAAAAGTATTAAAAATATAAATGTGAATTTTTTTTAACTAAAATTTATGTTTAGTTGAGTAAAATTCTCACATATACATAAGTAGTTTAGTTTTGGTTAAAAAACAAATAAAAAATCATAGAGGAAATAATCGATAATTTTCTATATTAGTTACTATTGAACAATGTCTATGGAAATACCCCTCGATAAGAAGTTTCAATAGAATGTCTCAAAGTCGCTATCTTACAAATGATGAGCGAGCAAAAATTTCAGCTTATCGCGAAATGGGGATGCCAATACAGAATATCGCTACCAAAGTGAACAGAAGTTATTTCACAATCCAAAAATTTTTAAAAGATCCCGAAAATCACGGGAAAAAGCCTCGCACGGGTCGCCCACCTTTACTGCAAGAACGCGATAAGGGACGTATAAAAAGCCTAGCCGTCAAAGAAAACCAGAGCGCAGCCCAAATTTGTCACGAACTGGCTCTGCCTGTATCAAAGCGTCGAGTGCAACAAATTTTGATGGCTGATCAAAACGTTTCGTACGAAAAAAGGCTAATTAAATGTCAACTACTCCCTCGGCATAAACTTGCCCGAATGCACTTTGCAGAAACTCATAGGTTTTGGAACTTGGAGTGGCAAAATATTATCTTCAGTGATGAGAAAAAATTTAATTTAGATGGTCCAGATGGCTATCAATATTATTATAGTGATACTAGGGCACCAAAGCAGGTCAAAATGTCACGTAATTTCCAAAGAGGGTCGCTTATGGTGTGGGCTGCATTTGGATATGCTGAAAAGAGTTCAATATGTTTCGTAACACACAAAATGAACTCTGAGAAATATGTTCAACTTTTAGACGAAGAACTTATTGATTTTGGAGAAAAATATTATGGAGATTCATGGACTTTTCAACAGGACAATGCTCCGATCCATGTCTCGAAGTACACAAAAAAATTTTTTGATGAGAAACAAATCCCGGTTTTGGAATGGCCAGCAAAAATTCCAGATCTAAACCCTATAGAAAACCTTTGGGGCATACTTTCCAGCAAAGTTTACATGCACGGAAGACAATTTCATACATTGAAAGAGTTAAAGGAGGCTATTGTGAAGGAGTGGGCGAAATTGGATGTATTCTTACTCCAAAAGTTAATAGATTCAATGCCAGGGCGTATAACAAAGACACTAAATAGCAAGGGAGGACACATTTAAGTAATTAAAGTTAATTAAATAATATTTAATTTAAGTTAATTTAAGAAAATAACATAATAATGAAATTCAAAGTTCATTTATTTCGCTCCGGAAAATATTCATTTAATTTTTGAAAAATGTTACCTATACATTTTAAAACTTTCTTTGGCATTTTTTGAAATGTATTTTGTTAATTTTAAAGAAAAATAATATTAAAAAATAAATCATAAAAATTATAGTTGTAATAAATGTTTTTATGTCTGTAAGTTCAATTATTTCGCGCACCTTATAATGCCAAGCCCTTCGAACGTAATCTTAAATTTAATGTTTGCTAACGTGGAGACTACATCAAAGGCATAACGGTTACGGTTTTGGTAATTTTAGGGACTCAGTTTTAAAATATCGGCAATGGTTCCAGTTTCAGTCATAAAAATAATTTATATGCAATAAGGCGGTAATAATACCGAATAGCCTTTGCTTATTGGAAAAATAAAAAAAAAAATTAAAAAATAAAAACTTTCGCAAACTAGTATATTATTGTTGTCATATGATGAAATTAATGCAGTCTGGAATTTACTAAATTCGATAGTTTTGATTCGGATTTTATACAAAGATTTTGGTAGGCGTAAGCGTCAACTCCTTAAAACTGCCAATAAAGGCTATCAGGGCGATGATAACTTTCGATTGCAATAGCATCGTCTCGATATATAGATGCCTGTGGAACTTTAAAGCCAGGTAAACACAAAGTCTGGACCATATTTTCCCGTAAAAGAATTATACAGCTCAGGGTATAGGAACTCATGACAAAATAAGATTAACATCGATTGCTTACGATCGGCTCGATATATCGATGCCTATAGAAACATAACATCTAGGGAGAACAGGTAAAGTCAAAATCTGAATCCACATAAAAGAATTTTCAAGATCTTGAAACTCACGACAAAATCAAAAAATTTAAAAAGAAAGTCTGTAAAGCGTTTCTCCCTAGAAGCTTATAGCAGCCTTTATACTATGAAGACATCTTAGCACAATATGCTCTTAATATGGGAGCCTAATAAGCCGCATCTGTTGAACGTCTATCGAAGTAAAAATATCTTCGTCGCAAAGTAACTCAGATACTCAACGGACTTTGCTAGACTTTATAAAACTTAGAGAGCCATAAGATACTGGGACATCAAAATACGTAAGGTAAACAAAAGTTAAAGACTAGATCGGAGAAGAAGCTATCTAAGCCTAAAATTATGCCAAAGACTATATAGAGATAGGTAAGATAGGTAAGGTAAAGTTAGAGCCTGTAATGAGTTTGCCCTTAGATAAATATCTTCCCTGCAGTTCGGTGGTTCAGTCCGGAAAAAATCATTCCTTTCAAAAACGGATCAGTACTGAATTCACAACCGATTTTTTTTTTAAATTCACGCCTGATTTCATAGGTGATTGTTACGGCTAAGAATCAGTCCTGAAATCTAGGACATGCATGTGGGAAATTCAGTGACAAATGAATGCGAAGATTCGTGGCTGGTACTCAAAATTCAGGCATGATTTCATGACCAATTCAGGCCTGAAACGAACTGAAGGATAAGATGTCGAAAAAAAGATATCGTAGCCTCAAAGTAGCTTGGATATTTAATGGACTCTGCCTAATAAAAGATATCTGCGCTAAATAGTATCAAAACCAGAGCTTTACAATAACGTTTTTAAAATGATATTTAAAAGCAAATAAAGCATATTTTAAATGTATTATCACATGTACACCTTTCCCGAGCAATATTGAAGTCAAGCTGTGCTTTGCATTGACCATGGAAGCTGGTAGAGTAGAGTCCATGGATCACAATTATGTCGCCTGGTTAGTTAGTGGCTTGTATACAAATAATGATTGCGTATTTATGGTCAATATATATTGTCAATTCATTGCATTTAATTGCACATGTTTATAGCGCCATAGACCAACTAGCTCTGTGGTCCCTAGCCCGGGTTACATGTTCGCTGTCCCACTGATGATGGATGGCCTCAGGCAGCTATTGCTGCAGGTCATAAAATGAGACGGTCATGGTAGATGGCAAGCTATGGGGCGGAGCCGTACCGTAATATCTGGACAAGATTGATGGGCTGCATTTTCAATACCCTATGAAACAAGTGAGAGTTGCAGGCTTCGTATATCTCCAGTACTTATCGCCAATGCACATCAACTTGATTCCATGTGAGAGTTGTTGTGCGAATACGGACGGCACTTCCTGGGCCTACAAAACACGCAAATATCAGGCAACGACAATGGCCAAAACTGACTGAACTCCATTGAACTCCAACTAAGCCCCCAAAAATACAAAAACAATACAAAAAAGTTCAAAGTCGCGACGCGACGAGGCGGTACAAAGCCAACTAACTGAAGTCAGCGCCCAAAAGCCGCTTTGAAATGAAATTAAAATTGTTTATCATTTGGCTAATTTCAGCTGCATGCAAAAAAAAACAGAAAACAGAAAAAATAAAAACCAAAAATAAAAACCGAAACAACAAAAGCCAAAAATGAACCGAAAGCGCCAAGGGTCGTTCCAGGGTTGGGGTAAGCGGGCCGGGGCAGCAATGGGAGGCAACTCGACTTTGCCTCTGGGGCAGGCAACTTTCGACACGCAAACGAAGCCAAAGCAAAGTGCAAAAATTAAAGCCACAAAATAAGAGAAAAACTAAACAAAAGCTTTGGCTAAATGTCGCCTTACGATAAAAATTTTGACGCGCCAAGCTCAGCAAATAAAAAGAATCAAAATAAGAAAGTCCGAAAATTCGGAGTTACTACATTTAAATACTCTTTACGAGTTCATAAAATTTTTTCACTAATGTTTATCATATAAACTCGTCATGTTACGGAAAACGAAAAGTCAAAATCAAACAATCTCATTCGAATTTGGTTTTGGGTACTCCGGAAAACTATTTTTTAGATAAATTCGTAAATTTACCAATGCGAAATTATTTTTGTTTAATACAAATTAGCACATACTAATTTTTTGTAATAAAAATAATAACTAAAAATTATTGTCAATGAAAGTAAGAAAAATCACAGCTTTTCCGGTACATAACGTCAAATATCTCAAAATCCTGACGAGATGGGCCAATTCTGATCCCGGATTCGGATTATTCACAGCTTTTCAACAACTAAGTCATGTTGACCTAAGATATATAGGTTAAATGTGATATCTAAGAATATCAAAGAATTAAAAATATTAGACGTTTTCAAATCAGACGAAAAATTCGGTTTGGTGAAATAGAAACCACCAAATTGAATTATTATTTTTCATGCGCCAGAATAAAAAATAGTTGTCAAAATATCTTTTTTAAAATTGGTATAAATATAATCTAAGAATATCAAAGAATATTTAAGAAAAATATTTCAATAATACCTTTTTCAAACCTTCTTGCCGATTCGTTTCAATTCTTCGTGTAACAAAAAATATTCGGTTTCAAACCAGATGAAAAATTCAATTTGGTGGAATTGGGGAAACCAAACATTCGGTTTTAAAACGAATGCGTATAAAATGTTTGAATTCGTTTTTCGAGGCACGCCTGAATAATATGTATTTTTTTACAAAAGAATAAAACTTTAAATAAAATTAAACAAATTAAATTAAAAATGTTATATGACAAATATCTTTTTTTTTTATTTTAAATTTTAAAAGTCAGATTTATTTTGTAGTATTTTAATATTTTCTAGATATGCAAAATCTCTTGATTATGTGAATAAAACCGAGCTAAAAAATTAAAGAATAATCGAAATTTGGACCCACAGAATGCAACATTAATGAGATAACATAAGTTAACAAATAAAAGGGTCAGCGAGTGAGCCTTGGTAAAAAAGTGTTTTTTAGGGTAATTTGGGGTCGAGAAACAGCAAAATGGAAACCATTTTTTTTCTTAAGCACCGTTTTCGAGATGTGTTTGAAAAACACATTTTTAGCAAGTTGTTTTAATTTTTCTTTAATACCTCTTAAATAAACCGACATGAAAGATGATTAGATCGAAAGATTCTGATGTGTTCTTTCCAGTCATATATATAATTGTACAGATTAAACAAAATTTACCGAAGTTACAGGCAGCCAATGTCGAAAAGACAATTTTTCAAAATTACACATTTTCGGTATGCTTTTTATGAGCGAAATATTTTTTTTTAAATAAAGTTTAGCTTTAAGCTGATAGCGAATTCTTTTAGGAGTATTTTGAGCTTAAGATGTACGAAGTCGAATAGGCAATTTAGATGTTATAGAACCATGAACGGAAAATACCAAAGATACAATTTTTACTAAATCACAATTTTGGTGGAAAAGTTTTTTTTTTCATTTTGTCTTTATAATACAGAAATTTAAAAAAAAAAATTGTTTCCTAATTAAACCAAACTCTAAAATTTGGTATTTCTAAATAATCTATGGAAAAATGTGCTAAAAATTATTTGGTGTCTTTTGATTGAATGACATTTTTTTCAATCTATTGATATGTGTACATAAAAATGGTCACCCTTTATAAATTGGAAATTTTGAAAAAAAAATTTGTTTTTAATTTAATCAAACTACCATTTTGAATTTCCAAAAAATCTATGAAAATTGTGTTAAAAAAATGGCGGACGTAAAGTCGGGCGCGGACGACTTTAGGATACCCTGTACCACTAGCTTGTAATAAAGTCCGATTTCTTCACAAAAAACCAAAAACAGAAGAATTTTTAAGCAACAATTTTTTTTTGACCGATCATTCCTATGGGAGCTGTATGATATAGTCAACCGATTTTAATAAAATTTGACACAATGCTTAAATACCTTAAAAAAGATCTGAATGCCAAATTTATTTCAAATATCTTTACAAACAAACAAAACACATCGAATTTTGTATAAAAAACGTGTTTTTGGACCGATTGGTCCTATGGGAGCTATATGATCTAGTCAAACGATTTGGATTAGATTTGGTACAGTGCTTAGGAACTATAAAATACTTACGAATGTCAAATTTGGTCCCAATATCTTAACAAACAAACGAAACACAACAAATTTTGTAAAAAAATCGATTTTTTGGAAGATCGGACCTATGGGAGCTATATGATATAGTCAACCGATTTTGTTCAAATTTGGCACATTGCTTAAGTGGTCTAAAAAATTTCCAAACGCCAAATCTGGTTAGGATATCTTTATTAAAAATCGAAATATAGCGAATTTTTCTTTAAAAAAGTTATTTTGGCCGATCGGTCCTATGGGAGCTATATGATATAGTCAACCGATTTCGATCAAATTTAGTACAGTGATTGGGAACTATAAAAAACTTTCGAATACCAAATTTCGTTACGATATCTTCATAAACAAACGAATTATTCATCTAAAACGCTTTTTTTTGTCGAGGTCGTCTCAAACACCCATATGGGAGCTATATAATTTATCCCCGATATCAAAAAAATAAAATAAACTTGCCTCCTATGGAATAATATGGGATCTAATGTGAAAGTTTGGTAACTCTAGCTCTTACCATCTCTGAGATCTAGGCGTTCACACGGACAGACGGACAGACGGACATGGGTATATCGACTTCTCTTTTCACCCTGATCATATTTTAGGTAACTTTGGGGTGTCTCCGACGTCTCCTTCTATATGTTACATACATTTTCGGCTTGCACAAACTTAATATTATATACCCTTGGTACCATACGGTACAGGGTATAAAAATTTGGTGTCTTACGATTTTAAACAGCATCTTATTAAATGTTTTAAAGCCTACAAATATTTATTTATTTTTAAATGGTCCAACAAATAATAAATATATGGTAATATTTCCCATTATTCAACTTTTAATTTAATTTTTAATCTTCAAAAAGTAGTAAGCCAGTTCAAAATAGAGGATACAAAATAAAACAGAGAGCTCTTAAATGAGCACCCTAAGGAAATTCTCAAAAAAAAAATTGTTTCAAAATTAATCCAAACTCAAAAATTGTTTATTTCCGAATATTCTGTGGAAAAACGTGTTAAAATAATTTTCTTATAATTTTAAACCGCATGTTATTAAATGTTTTTGTTATGCCTAAAAAAATTAATTTTTTTTAAAGGTTTCACCAAATAATAAATATATTTTCCTTATTCAACAATTAATTATATTTTAATCTTCAAAAATTAGTAAGCCAGCTTCAATTAGGCTACAAAAAAAGTCATAGAGCTCTTAAATGAGCACCCTTTATAAAAGGAAATTTTAAAAAAAAAACTTTTTCTTAATTAAATCAAACTAAAAAATTTTTTATACCCGAATAGTCGATGGACAAATGTGTTAAAAAGAATGTTGAATCCCAAAATTTTAATCAGCATCTTATTAAATGTTTTACAGCTTACAAAAATTAATATTTTTAAAGGTTCCACAAAATAATAAATATATGGTAATATTTCCATACAATTGTTAATCTTTAAAAAGTATTAAACGAGTTTTAATTTGCAAAAAAAAACCTATATATTTGATTTAAATTCCTTAGTAAATACTTAGCGTCATACTTCCTCCCCGCTTGTTGGCCAACATCGATGTTTTTGATATTTTGTAAAATCAAAAAATCGAAGTTCATGTGGCGGCTATTTTTTGAGTGCTTAAATTATTTCACACATGGTTTATGGATAACCACCTAAAAATTTAGCTATTATCTAAGAACCATTGGATCGGGTTTTTTTGACTTTGGATTCAGCTGCCCAAATCCCACAAGGGGTTCTTCGACCACATGTAAAGATTAGAGCACTTTTTCTTGTAAGCCTGTGAGTTATAGCAAAAAATGTTTTCATTCAGCCAGAATTGCAGTCTCATAATCTTAAAGATAATTTGAGATCCATTAATAATGGTTATTTACTAGATTGCCAGTCTTGGTAAACAGGCGCCCGATTTCTGTGGATGTTGCAGGAATATAGAGTTATTTTTCGTTAATCGAAAATCAAAATAAAAATAACGATGATCGAAAAAAAAATGCTTCGATATAACATCGATGTACCTTCCAGCACTAATAGAAAGGAACGACTGTACTATAGTAGAAACTTTTGTCAGCTATTGTAATTACTTTAAAACGTCACAAGCTACTTCATAAGCACATAATACCCTCATTTGAAGAGTAGAAACAAACACAAAAGAGAAAATTTAATATAAAAATACTTCGTTTTTTTGGGAAAAGATCCTTAAGCTCACTGCCAAGCGCGACAGTTGACGGAACGTTATACCAACTACGTGGTACATATTTATAAGTATAAAACGTATTGTACTACAAAGGTCCAATGTCTAGCAGCTTATAATGGGGTCTCCCGAACTACCGACCTATACCAACAAAAAAAAAAAACTCACTTTTTGTCTAGCGTTGTCTGTGCGAAAACATAAAGCAACTCAGTAAAAAAAAAAACAAAAAAGAAATCCATTTGCCGCAGTCTAGACAAAAACATTTCAACTGCAAGAGGAGGAGCGCCGGTTCCGGGTCTGGGAACGAGGTCTGGTCACGGCCCATAGCTGCCAAAAAGGACATTAAATCATTTGCCATTGCAGCAGAACACAAAATGAAATTCAAACTAACACTCAGAATGAATGCCAGCTAGTCAAAACAGGGCTGGAACCAAAGCCAGGGCTGGGCAGACAGACGACGACGCTTCACTTTCGAGTGTTTTGACAAAAACAAACTATGCATGTGTGTATCTATGTGTATGTCTACATGCATGTAGTGTGAGTATTTGTGTATTGCGGCAAATAATAGTAATTTGGCTAATTCAAAAATTGCAGTGTTACGGCTGTTGGTCGGTTTGTTGGCACAAACGTGGCCATCATTTCTTGCCTTACTTCTAACCATGAACTTGAAAATGTTTATTTCTGCTTCACTTTTTTACTCGTTTTTTTTTTGCCCCTGACAGAGTGAAAATTAACAGCTTGTTGCTTTTGTTGCTGTAATTTAGTTGCTGGAAAATGGCATTTGGGTGTTGCCAATTTTCTTTGCTTTTTGTTTGCCTGATGATATGCAGGCGTGTTCAGTTTGTTGCGGGGGGCGTATGAGTAATATCATACCGCTCATAATTCCACAAAGCATATGCACAAAGCACGGGTTGATAGTATCTGGTCGGTCGTACGAGACTTGACCACTTGGACAAAAGTGTTGCCGTTAATGAATGGGTTCCAACTTACTAAGCAAAAATTATAGTCCGTCCAACTGAACTAACTAGCTGAGCGTGTAATAAATTAATTCAAGAAACAAGGGGGCTCCGCCCACTGCGTGCTTAACAAGCCAAACTTCAGGCGACTGCGTCTATATTCTTTTCGAGACATTCCAACACTTTTTTTTGATTTCTTTCGTTTGGAGATTGCTTTCGGAATATCACAATTTAATACGCACTTTTCTAGATCTTCGCCAAATAGCATATACTACAGTCATGCTGGGTTCTGGGTCACTTAGGTGTCCAGGTACAGCTCAGCGCTGGCAGCTAACCTTGCGGTTACGAACACAAAAAGACCATTACAGACGTTGTATCGCAAATCAGGAAGACGTCTAGAGCTTAGGCGGAAAGAAAATAGGACATGGTGTCCGCTTGTCGCATATCCCAAGCACTATGGCCGAGACATGATCCAAAGCGAACATCTGAACTCCTACGCTTCCATAAAAACAGGACTAGTATGGCGTTTTAACGCGGCACTGCACTACAGGCACTATGGCTGAGGGGTTGCACGTTGCCCATCACGATTTCTGCCGAATCTGCGGAGTTGTTTCTTAGAAGACGAACCTAGTTTCTAGGTAAACCATTCTTTGAAAATCCGGGTAGTCTAGCCTGTTTGCCCATAGTGAAACTGGCTGCTTTCATCGAATCCTCAAAATGGTTTTGCAACATGAGAGACTTAGGCGATTAAGAAGCATAGTTTTTGATCCTTCCCATCACAATCCCCCCCTTTCTTCAATTCCTTGCCTTCCCTTCTTTTAATTAGGCCTCATGGACCTCATGGTCTTTGGGCGATCTCAGTCACTATCTGAGCTGCCTATACAACCTAACCTTACCTAACTAGAGAGATATGAATAAGAGAAAAAAGGGAAATTCAATACAGCGCTCCAATTTAACCCAATTATGTACAGTCTAATCTTTAGCCAGTTAACAACACAAAGCAGTGATGGCACTGCATTATCGACTTCAGATGTTTGATACCTAATGTCAATGCTTATAGTATCCCCAGAAAGAAAATATAATTTTTATATTCTACATATATTATTATTGGGTATCCAGCCGGATCTATGGTACCCCCTTCATGGCTTAGAGCTCTTCCAAAAGTCCTAAGCCCTACATTGTATTGTCTGTATTTTGTTTGGACTTATAGTAAGAACGATCTACGATGGGAGAACGTACATGCCAAGGAGCTTGTTTCTTTTACCGGCGTGTACATTCACATATTCAGAAGCGACATAGTCCACTATCCGTTATGCCAATCTTGTTTAAGTGGCTGCGGAGCCTACAATGTCCCATCAGAAAACCCGTAAGGATTCTCACGTTGGTCTTCCCGTGCGTTACCATGACCTTGAACCTCTTACGGTTGTAGTTAGAAAGGAGGGTTTTGGACTGTTTAAGCCCTATTATCAGCGACCAGTGTAACAGTCGTTTTTTATTCTCCACTATTCTCAGTAGGTCCCGTACCACGTGGTTACCAATCCCACAGTGTGGTTCAGGACCGATTAGCGCTGTTGCTGCACCAGTTCTTGCAAGTCTATCTGCCAGCTCATTTCGGGCAATTTTGTTATGTCCTGGAACCCATCTGATCGTGAGCTTATTTCTGGATCCTAAATTATCAAGAGATGTTCTCACTTCTTTGACCAACCTTGATGTGATCTTGGCTTTGCTTAATGACTTTATTGCTGCTTGACTATCAGACAGGATGGAAATCTCCTTGTCATTGTATTTTTTTTGCAGATCGAATTCTGCACATCTTTCAATAGCACACACTTCAGCTTGAAAAATGGCGGTGTGTCTGCCTAGAGGTTCGTAATATTTGGTCCTGGGTCCGACTACCCCCAGGCCACTTATTTGATCAGTGAGTGATCGATCCGTCTGTGTACCACTTTATTGTATGTGGTTTCATAGAGAGAGCTGCCGCAAGAGAGGTTCAAGCCCCTTTTGAGCTGAGTTTGGATTCAAAATTTTGATTGAACCTGTACTCAGCGAGCATTTCATCCCTTGGCTGCTGAAGCATAGGCATATCCTTTGCTAGATCTGCAGCATCTTTCTTGGTGAGGCTAAAGTCATCCCCTAACATCCCAATTCTTATTATGCAACAAAACTATCGATGTTACAAAGCTATAATAAGTTATTGCAAATCTATGTAACGGGCAAAATGAGGCGTGGCAGATCCCATAAATTATTCAGCATCAACAGCCAAGTCGATACAGCCATCCGTCTGTCCATACGAAAAAAACGATACAGCGGCGGAGTTCCCTAGTTTGTCTTATTTTCTAATTGTTTTCCCCAATTTATTCCTGATATGATTTTTATACAAACTTTTATATATCGATAGATCGATGTTCTCTAGTTAATTCAACGAAAACATCGATGTTTTTCCA
This sequence comes from Chymomyza amoena, assembly GCA_037043745.1. Taxonomy (NCBI): domain Eukaryota; kingdom Metazoa; phylum Arthropoda; class Insecta; order Diptera; family Drosophilidae; genus Chymomyza; species Chymomyza amoena. The sequence continues at coordinate 99,620 of JBAMAX010001726.1, forward strand.
GCACTATAATAAATTCGTGCAAATTTATCTATCTCCTATAGGCAAAACGAGGCGTGGCAGACCCCAGTACATATATTCTTGAACAACCAAGTCCATATAGCCATGTCTGTCTATATGTACAATTGGATGCGGTGGCGGAGTCCCCTAGTTTATTTTATTTTCTTATTATTTTCCCCAATTAATTTTATATTGATCGAGTTCAATGAAACTCTATCGATTTATTTATTACTTAAGATAAAAGAAATGCTATGCATTCTTAACTGGGGAAGTTCGAAATGAAAGTATATCCATATAGTTCCTATATCTATAGCCTGGCCCGATGAGAGAGGGAGTAAAGGGAGGAATTCCGACGGATATTTCTCAGGGTCTCGGTCTATTTACTGTCGAAATACAATTTCAAGCTTAAAGTATAATACAGGGGATTCTTTGCACATATTCCCGCCGAACAAGGATTTTCTCTCTACCCTGCCTAGCATATCAAGTTCTGCGAATTTAAGCAAAATTTTTGTTTTTAAGACAACTTTAAGATTTTTTTTGTTTTTTTAATTTTAAAGGGATCTTCCGAAGTTAAATTATAATTTTTATACTACTACTATTTTTGTAGCTGTTTCGTGGAAAGTATTTCCATTTCTTTAAAAATTATCAATTCATTTTATTTATTTTTTTTTAATTTTGCTTCTTATACTTCACAACTTATCGTTAAAACTATTTTTACTTTTGCTTAAACAATATTATATCGCGAAAACTAATTATTTGGATATATAAAATCGTTCGAAAACAGAATTTTCTGCAATTGATCCCACTTGAGTTAATTAAGACCAAAATTTTGGTAGATTTTGAGGCATTCAAAGCACGTTGTAAACAATATAATATCTTTATAGAGCTAGTCGATCTTCGTTTTATTTGAATTTTTTATTAAATAAATCGTTAATCCCTTGGGGATTCATCGAGTTACCTAAAAACAAATATTTTCATCAAGGGCATTTAAGACTGGTAAAAACGAAGACTCAACGTGTGCTGCAAAAAAATACTCAGTTGCTAAAACTTTAGGGATTTACTTGAAAACCCATTCTAACTTTTAAGCCGAATTTTCATATTCGGTGTAGGCATAAGTTATCCCATTATTAGGCATTACGTATTAGATTTGCTTTTATATGATATCTTTATCGATTTTATCGGCATTATAATGATTCGTGTAAGTTTTCAACTGCATGATTTCAACGTATATAGGTAAAAGTGATACTGTACACATCATATGAGGTGTGTCTATCACATACTGGAGGTTTCACACCGATACATTCTTGCATCCGAACACAATCGGTACCACACTGACTTTAGGCTTTGAAAATGTTTTTTTGTAATTTTGGAAAAATCTGAAAATTCCATTAAATCAGTAAATTCTTTTGCAAGCATTACAAAAGCCATGTCTGAAGTTATTTAAAAGTTGGGTTCCCCATCGCTTTGCTACAATTGTATGATCCGTCCAAAAAGCATCAAAGTAGTTTAGTCTTAAGCACAAACTGACAAAGATATTTCGTTATCGACCGAAACGCTACAACAACATCTTACCAAATTAATTTTGGTATGTATAACTAACAAGTTTAGGATGTTAGCTGCAATTATATAAGTCGTTTCAAATTAAAATTTAATGGGTTGACAAAAGTTATTATATAAAGCGCTTTAAAATCTTTTATTCACACATATCCACTTAAGCATGCATACATATCGCTTATTAACAGGTAAGTAACTAAAAATAATTTAAGATCTGCATAATTTAAAAAAAATTAAATAAATTTATGCACTTCCAGGACTGCTCTTGTTCTTCTTAATGCAACAGGAGCTATTATGTACATTTGCGCAATTATTGGATAAAAACTTGGAAACACCGTTAAATAGTACTAACCCTCAAACGGAGACTAACCAAGTTGCTGAAAATTTTACAACTTTTGCTAATCTGACATCACGCACACAATGGAACCCACCACTGAGTAATCCATTTATTACGTTTTTGGCTAATCTAATGGTTGCTATTAGTGCCGGATAAGTAAATACAAAAATGTTTTCAATCCTTAAAATAATAGAGCCGTTTTAGGACTTCAACACCAGCTACTTTCAAAAGCTTGTTCAATATGCTTAAAAAATTTGTGTTAAATAAATAAATATTTGCATTAAATTTGGTATTTTTAACTAGTAAAATGGAAGACTCAATAGTTACGATTGCTGCAAAAAAAAAAATACTCAGTTGCTGAGACTTTAAGGATTTATTGGAAACTCTGTTTTTTTAAACCAATGGTTACGGTTTAGCATGATTCCTTATTGATATTAGGGAGCTCCGGCTCCTCCTTTCATGCATTATGCACACCATATAAGGTATGTCTATGACATACTGTAAGTTTCAATGCGGTATGTTCACGCATTCGAACACAATCGGTACCACACTGATCTTAGTTTTTGAAAATGGTTTTTTGATATTTTCAAAAAATCTTAAAATATCGTCAAATTTTTATCTATCTATCGTATCTGTCTATCGCTTTACTACAAAGTAGGCAAATCTTCAGAACAAACTGACATACATATTTCGTTTTCTACCGAAATCTTTAAAACGCTACAACACGATATTACGAAATTAATTTGGTTATCTATAACTAACAAGATTAGCATGTTAGATGCCGTTTCAAATTAAAATTTAATGGGTTTCAAAAAGTTATTATATAAATGAATATACATATAAAAGATAACGCTTTCAAATTTTTTATTCATACGTCTCAAGTTAAGCATGCATTCATATTGCTTATTAACAGGCAAGTATATAAAAAAAAAGTGTTAAAAATTTATGCACTTCCAGGACTGCTCTTGTTCTTCTTCGTGCTACAGGAGATGCCTACTAGCCAAGCTAAAGGGAAGCCACGCGCACAATATAACAACACCGGTAATAAATTAGACCCATTTATAGCTGGCGCAGGCTTACCTATAATTGCCGGATAGATAAACTTAAAAAATGTTTCCATTCTTAAAAAGGACCGTATAATATTATATATATTATACCCAGAACTACTAGGAAACTGAAACTTCAAAAGCTTGTCCAATATGCTTCAAAATTAAAGAAAAAGAAAAAAATATTTTTTCATATTTAATTCTTATTTTCAAAGCAACTTTGTGCAAAAAAAAAGGAAAAAAATTCTTCTAGATTCCTAGAAGAATACTATACTCATTTAGCTCTGTCACTTGGTAAATAATATTTTATAGATTTCGTAAAAGCGCCTTAATTATTGGGCTTTCTTAACTTATTAATATGCCTAAGGCTACCATTAGGGAAACCGGAGACTCATCCGGATATCGCGACTCATCCGGATATCGCGACCTGATTCAGCCCTAACAGCCACTCCCTAGTAATCCTACAAAATTTTCTTTTATAATAGATAAGTAAGTCATATTTCCTGGATGAAAACCTTGTAAAGGCTTAACGAATTTCCACAACAATGTTTATATAATATTCAACACAAAATGGTTGTTTATCGAAAAATGGAAAATTGTAATTTTTCCATTAAACCATTAAAAATTGAATTTCGCCAAATACGATTAAATCGCTACTACAAGCTGATCGATAAACCGTACAAACATTCGCAACGTATATGGCTTGGATAAGGAAAATATAATAAGTAAACTATCGAAAAGCAAAAGAGTTAAATCGGAAGCACGAAAAAACGAAAACGAATAAACTTTTTCGTTTTGTGAAATTTGCAACAATGCTGATTGATTCGATTTCGATAAAACGATTACAAACCATTTCCATATCATGTAATATAATAAAAATGAGGTGAATTTGTTGATTATGTCTTCAAAAATAAAAAAGATTGATGGATGCGTTTTAAGCTAGATTTAAATTAATATTTTAATGCCAAAAGCTAAAAATCTAAATAGATATGCTAAAAAAAGGCAAATAGTATAAACAGTCGCAACGTGTATAAAAAGAAAGAATAAGAAGTTATCGATAGCAAAAAAAATGTAATCGGAAGCACAAAAGTTCGAAAATGAATAAACTTTTTCGTTTCGTGAAATTTGAAACAAAGCTAATTGATTCGATTTTGAAAAAACTTCAAAAATCATCTGGAATATAGTAAAATAATAAATATTCCAATATATTCTAATTTGCTCCTTTTTTTGAGCTAGATTTGAATATAAAGGTGCCAAAAGTTAAATATAAAAAAAAATAGCTAAGCTAAAGGATTTTATATATCCTTATATTATAACGAATAAAAAGGATGCTTACTAAAAAAAAATAATTCTACTATAGAGAGAAGGAATATTATTTTATTACTCAGCCACGCTCCTGAAAATGAAAAATCCCACAGTTTTATTCGAAATCGAATTTGCGTGCTCCGGAAAACAAATTTTCTTTCTCGATATCCACCTTTTTTTTGTTAAATCGTAAATTTTCCTTATATTGTCGATAAAAAATTGGTGTTGGCTCGAAATTAATTTTATTTGATGAAACTCAGCTGACAATCCGAAATGTTTGGATACGGTTTTCAATGATTCTGTTTAGAAAGATTTAACGAATTTAGTCAAAAAAAATGGCGGACGTAAAGTCGGGCGCGGACGACTTTAGGATACCCTGTACCACTAGCTTGTAATAAAGTCCGATTTCTTCACAAAAAACCAAAAACAGAAGAATTTTTAAGCAAACATTTTTTTTTTGACCGATCGTTCCTATGGGAGCTATATGATATAGTCAAACGATTTGGATTAAATTTGGTACAGTGCTTAGGAACTATAAAATACTCACGAATGTCAAATTTGGTCCCAATATCTTAACAAACAAACGAAACACAACAAATTTTGTTAAAAAATCGATTTTTGGAAGATCGAACCTATGGGAGCTATATGATATAGTCAACCGATTTTGTTCAAAATTGGCACATTACTTAAGTGATCTAAAAAATTTCCAAACGCCAAATCTGGTTACGATATTTTTATTAAAAAACGAAATAAAGCGAAATTTTCTTTAAAAAAGTTATTTAGGCCGATCGGTCCTATTGGATCTATATAATATAGTCAACCGATTTTGATCAAATTTGGTACAGTGATTGGGAATTATAAAAAACTTTCGAATACCAAATTTGGTTACGATATCTTCATAAACAAACGAATTATTCATCTAAAACCCTTTTTTTTCGTCGAGGTCGTCTTTAACACCCCTATGGGAGCTATATAAGTTATACCCGATATCAAAAAAATAAAATAAAATTGTCTCCTATGGAATAATATGGGATCTAATGTGAAAGTTTGGTTACTCTAGCTCTTACCATCTCTGAAATTTAGGCGTTCATACGGACAGACGGAAAAACGGACCGACAGACGGACATGGGTATATCGACTTCTCTATTCACCCTGATCATATCATACAAAAAGTGTCCGCAAACTAGATTTGGGACTTTTAGGTAACTGGCAAAGAATTAATTCGATAGTTAATGGTTATTAAGACACCTTGCATTTGAAATATTCTCGTTTAAAGGCGTGAACAATATAAGTTCCAAGCAAGTTCCGGGCAATTTTTGATCAAGGTAGAATAGTATAATTTTTGAGCTATTATTCTTTTATTCGGCTACTTTCGGTGACGAAAATTTAACTAATTTTGTTAATATCTACGCCAAGTTTCAGATCTGTATCTTAATTTTACGAATTCTTGTAAAAAAAATAGCATTCACTCTAAATATAAGATTTTCCAAAAAAAATTTAATTTTCGTACTGGTGTCCGAACGCATAATTGAAATTTGGACTCCAAAAACAGCGTTTTTTTTTTGCTGTTACTGAAATCAATCTTAAATAACATTCTTACTGCACTTAAAGAAAATTAAGGATCTGTTTCTTCTCTCGAAATACCAGAATTTTTTAAAAATTTTAATTTTTGGTTCCAGTTCAAACTCTAAGAATAAAATTTGGACTCCCAAGACACAAATTTTTTTGGCTGTTACTAAAACACTAAAATTGCAATAAAAGATGCTTTTAGAGATCTAATACAATCTATTTATTGTTTCCCAGCGCTAAAGCTTATGTAATTATTTAACATTCTAGACAAAAAGCAATTCTAACTCAAGATTCTTTGTAAGAAACCTCAGATAATTTGCATGCCTTCCACGTTGGACATCAGAAACACTTAAGGCTACGGCAAAGTAATTCCGCTTTTAGACGAGTCTACTTAGTGACGCGGAAATGTTATGGCTTGGTCCAAACTAATGATGAAAATTGCTGAGGAGCTTCATCTGGTTCTTGCTTCTGACTGTGCTCAATTGACTTATTATGCAATTAAGTAGCATAAATTGAATCAGACGCTGGAGAAGAATGCAGCAGATAAAAGCACTTAAACATGCTTACTAATAATATTTTTGGAATGCCAGAAAAACAACAAACGCACTTGAAGAGCTGGTCACATTTGTAGAGCTACTAGATACAGTCGAAGCGGAAATTATTCGCACACTTTTTAAGTTTCTTTGTAAATAAGCGTTAAGTTGTCATAATTAAAAAGTTTTTTGGACATTTTCAAATAGTTGGCATGGCACTAAGCCAGAGGACATCTGAGTCCATTTAATAAACGGTCATAATGCCAGAATTTCTTCTTCTGTTATTTTTTTTTTAATAAGTTGCGTCTTTGAAAGTTATGGCTTTTGACGTTATGTCATGCCACAGTTGAAATATAACGTTTTTATTAAATATAATTTTAATTGCAAATAACACTAGTTTACACGAAAATTTATCTTTCGAAAAATATTTTCTTTTATAGTAATTTTGGTTCGAGAAACACAAGAGATCTTCGCGATTTTTTTGAATTTTTTGGATTACTTTTTTAAGTTGTTCGGTAAAATCTCGGGAAAAAACGATTAGAAAGTAAAAATTATTGAAGTTAAAAGCAACCAGAGTCAAAAATATTGTGTAATTTTAGACCATTTTTCAAAATTACACATTTTCAGCTTTAACGAAAAAACATTTTTTTAAATTATGTTAAGCTTTAAGCTGACCGAAAATTTTTTTAAGAACATTTCGAATCTACGATCTTTATCGGGTAAGAATGATAAATGCTACGAAAACATGTTTTAAAAAAAAATTCTCGAAATCGGTGCTTCAGAAAGAAATTGTTTTTCAATTTGCATGTTTCTCGACCCAAAATTACCCTAACCAGCACTTTTCTAAGAATCGATGATACTTAATTTTGTAAACAAGTGTAACTTGTATTTTTATATTTTACACTAGGAAAATCCACCATGTTAAAGAAATCCAATAAAAATGTATTCTAATTTGTATTATAATAAAAAAAAATCCATTAAATTTTCAAGATTTTGAAGCTTCCTTACAGCTACGGCAGAAAGATGGCTAAAATTTAGGCTGCAAAGCTAAAAGTTTATATGTTGGTTTAATTTTTATGGTTAAGAGCATCTTCCTTACGTCAATCATCCTTATTTATTGAACAAATAAAATATACTTCATAAAACCGATATTCACACAGATACATCGAAATAGGCTTAAAACCTCCATATTGACAACCTCTAACACACGCAAAAATCTGATTTTAGATTCATCGACGCTTTTATGAGAACATTCGTAACACGTAAAACATAAGTTTCTTTTATTTTTAATATTAACGCCAAAGTTTATGTTGTTCTCAGGGGTAATGATTTTAAAAAACGTTTGCCATAATAAATTTTAAATGGATCGATAACTTCGTTGTAATTTTATTCTAAATAACGAAAATTATTAAATTTTGTTTCCATATGCTTAAAAAACAGAATAATCCTAATTCTTTAGATACGGTATATTTTTTATATTTATATACTTCTAATAAATTACGAAATTTTATTTAAAATTAAGGAATTTTTTTGAAAACTAGTTGCCGATAATAGCAATTATTTCAGTTAATTTGCAATCATCGATTAGGTGTTAGTTTTCCCAAAAAGTAAAAAAGATTTTATGTATTATTAGACGTATCAAAATTGAAGATTTGATTGGCAGCTTGATTACAGTAGTCTACAAATTTAAAAAAAGAAGTTGATATCCTCCACATACCAAAACCGAACATGCAGTCCACAAATTTTTATTAATACAGATTTCGAAATATTCAGTTCAGCAAAAAAAAAATGAGCAAAATCAGTTTAGTACAACTAGAGATATTTGCTTTTGAGTAAAAAACACTTTTTATTAATTTAAAAAAATTGGTTTAGGCCTTTTCCATTTCAAATACCGGTCGATGCGGGACATTAATGAGATTAATGAGATACCTATTTTTCTGTTAAAAATCGATTTTTTTCGATAAATTTTTTAATACGCATAACTTTGCCGAAAACTAACTAACCGCGGCGATTTTGAAATACTCGTAATTATCACAGCTTCCAAATAAATCTAGCAGCAGTTGTTGATCATCGTTATCTATTTATTTATAGAGCAATAAACAAAATAAAATTTTTTTTCAAAATCGAATTTCTCGAAAAGCGCAGTTTTTTTTGGCTAAAACTTGCTTAGCAGAAACTAGAACATCAAGCACAATTCTGGCTGAGTGATTAGTAGCCGAAATTTGAATTTCCGGAGCTATGATTTTTTTCACAAAACTCGTGCTTTTCACGAATCATAAAGTTTTCATTTTTTCGTAATCGAATTTCTCAAAATGCTCATTTTTTTTTTGGTTAAAACATTTTTAGCAAAAACTAGACATATCAAGCACTATTCTGGCTGAGTGACGAGTAGCCGAAATTTGAATTTCCAAAGTTATGATTTTTTTTTTTATATAAAAAACGTTTTTTTGGAACGAATGGTCCTATGGGAGCTATATTGAACTAAATAATGCTCCCATAGGAACGTACGGTCAAAAAAATGTCGGTAAAAAATTCTCCTGTTTTTGGTTTTTTATGAAGGAACCGGATTTTATTGCAAGCTAGTGGTACAAGGTATCCCAAAGTCGTCCTCACCGGACTTTACGTACGCAATTTTTAGAGTTGAAGACGCCTCCTTATCGCATTTCCTATTTTTTTTTTTTGGAAAGTTCTGCGTTTGGCTTTACTGAAAGCTTTCGAACGATGTCGTTCATCGTAACTTTTGCACTATACCAACTTTAAGCTTAAAATTTTAATGTGTACGAATAATTTGTGAACTGACTGTATGTAGATGCATGTCTATGTTTGCGTATTTGTTAGTTTGTGTATCTAAGAGATTGCCAGTCAAGGTAAGCAAAAGTTTGCTGCATGTCAACAATTGACAATGTTTGTCACATTTGTGCCGTGTGTTTTTTTTTATTATTATTTTGTTGTTTGTCACTTTTGTCTGACTCAAAAGTAAACATTTTTATTTTTGTTTCTATTCATAGGTAGAGTATATATACACTTTTAGCCATAAAGCCAAGCTAGATGACTTGAGTCAACTTGACACACTCTCAAAGAACGGAAAAAGGCAGGCAAATAAAATTGGCAACCAAAACAAAGAACGAGTCACAAAGTTGTTTCATAATCTTGCCACAACTCAAAACAATGCTTGAACTTTGCTGCAAGTATAACAACATCGATGATGAGTGCATCATAAAAAATGATATCGAAACAACTTGAGGCACAGAACAACAACAACAACAATAACTTCATCATGATGATCAGTCGCCATCGTTATGACTATTGTTGTGCCACAATGAAGTCAAAGTCCAAATCAAAAGGCGCTATAAATAGGCAAACAACTGCAACAAACTGTGGCAAGACTTGGGATGAACTGAGTGCAACTGCAACAACTCAAAAGCAATCTAGCTTAATCATGTGAGAAAACTTGGCAGATTCTGCCAACAACAACAAATGGCCAAAAGCAGCTGTAACGAAACTTGCCACATTGAAATCGAGTTTCTGCCCGTTTCCAGCTTCAACTTCAGTTTCAGCTTGTTCTGAAACTGACTTGGAAATGACTCAACCCAAGAACTGGCTATGCCCAGCCAGCCACTACCAGACGAAGTCAAAGAGAGGAAAACTTACTTCCTGGAAATGCTTTAATGTACACTGAGAGAAGAAGATGTCAACGTCGAGAATATGGAGAAGTAAAGGTGGAAGCGATAGGTGCCATGGTGCATATCGTTATCATTATTATCGTTACACTTAGCCGTTGCAATACATCGATATTTTGAAGGTGGGTATTTCCTTGCATAAAAATGAAATGTTCAAAATAATTACAATTTTTTATTGATTTATTTATTGGTAACGGGTCTGGGAAAGTTTGTGACGACTTTATTTAACAGGATCAATCTTTATTTTCTTTCACTTAAAAGAAAAAGCCTGCAAAATCAATGATATGGATGTTTCTTACGAATTTTAAAAATAACAAAATTACTCAATGTTTACTCAACGTATGTCACAAAATTTATATGACCAATGACTGATATTTATGACCACGCTAAAACGTTTAAATAAACAATGGGCTTGGATAAATCGAATCTTGAACTCTATTACGATCGTACCAAAGCACTGTGGGCAACTGCTTTGAAAATGTAAAGATTCCGACTTAACTCTTATTCATTGTGTAGATCAAGGGATTCCACAATTTCGTAAAATAATTACCATATCGTTATAACTCCCAAAATGTGCTTTCGGATAAACCCAAATTAATGGAAATACAACTTAATAAATAAAATTTTAAAACAGCTGAAAATGAGCCGAAGCCACTGTCAATAAAGGGTGTGCTAAATTGTGAGTATATCTAATTGGTTTTGTTCCAAAAAAAGTAATAGAAAAAAAATAAGTAAAATTAATAATAATATTTGTATAATAAAATGAAATTGCATTCCAAAAAACGAAAACGATTACATTATTTCGTTTTCGTTTTTGCGTGCTCTCAATTTCACATTTTATCTGTCGTTATCTACTCATATTTCACTTACAGCGGAGTGGCAGACACACGGAGCGTTTTCGGATCCATAAATGAAGGCATGAACTATGGAAACGTTTGCAAAAAAAATTTTTGAAAAAATACATTGTAAGCTGTGCATTTTATGTATTTTTGGATTGATTTAGAAAAAAAAAAAATAACTAAAAATAATTATTAATAAATATCCAATTTGAAATTGTCATAAAGAATATAAAAGAATACTTTTAAAATTATTTCATTATTATTTTGCCAATACGATTTGGTTTAATTTGCGACAAAGTAGTCATATTCAAACCACATTATTTTTTGGGAAAACAAGTGATTTCAAAACGAATCCGAATAAAATATTAGGATTGGATACTTAAGCAATATTTGCAGTCAGATTACACCACAATAAGAATTCGTTTTGTCTAAAGCTTGTGATTTCAAAACGAACACGAATAAAATTTTGGATCAAAATATAAGGTTTCTTTATCCTGATACGTATTTCTTCAAAATCATCGATAGTATTAGCAAGTACATACCACTATTTCATACATATGTGAAATTTATAAAATTTAGAAACCGATTTAATAAGTGATTTTACACCTGGAAGAATTTTTACGGCCACACTAAAAAATATAATAGGTGGAAATTTGACAAAATCAAGCAATCTTGTATTGAAATTTAATAAAACATCAAAACAAATAGGTTCACTTAGAAAAATAGGCAAGAATTAATTATAAATATATTGAGTACGTCAAATAGATCAATTTTTTTACACTGTAGACACGTTCCAGTACAAAATAGCGTAATAAAATATAATACATGGAAGAATAAAGAAAGTTGGATGTCCTAACTAAATTGAATGAAATTGTATTCAAGTGATCGATATATTTTTTTAGAAAATGTTTTACAGCAACACAAAAAAAATAAAATGGCTTTCTCTGGAATGTCTGTTTTACAGAGAATTGAAATTCGGGTAAAATTTGAGCGCAACAGATTTGACGCAGTAGATTATTTAATATTTTTCCCAAAAACTCCATACATTCTTTTGAAACTTCAATATCTTGACTTTTTACCATCAAAACTAAATAATCATTAGATGTTTACGATCTCACTCTTTTATCTATTCAAATTTCTGAGAGGCAAGGCAGCTCCCTAGAATTCACTATGATCGTAGTTTGCGGAAAACGAAAAATCCAAAACAGATTTCAGATTCGTTTTTGCGTGTTCCGAAAACAAATTTTTGTCGATAAATTGGACTTTAATTTTCCATAAATTCGTAAATTTCACTCATTTTCCCTATAAAACAGCTGGAATGGTTGCCCTGCACCTTTTTATTATTATATATTGTTTATATTTAATTTTCTTAAAAATATAGCTAGTTCATTATTATTATTTCTTTTATAAAAATTACATGTGTAATTTAAAAAAAAAAAATTTTTCAATCTTTGTGTCAATTTACAAAATCATAACTTTTAAACGAAGCGTTTTGGCCGAGTGAAATTTTAAAATGTGTTAGTCCAAACGATCTAGTTTACTATAAAAAAATTAGAAAAAAAAAAACACTTTTCGAGATATTTGATTTTGAAAAAATTTTGAATTTTTGTTTTTTGTTGTTGTTTTTTTTTGCAATACTTCTAAAGCGTCACTCATTCCGGTCATTTCAAATGTTCCATCCAATTTTGGCAAAGTTTTACACATTTAAAAAAAAGTGACGTAAAATATCGACATTTATCTCTAAAACAAAATGGCGAAAAATTCGAGAAAAAACATTTTTTCGCCTAAAAAAAATTACATGTCTAATGAAATGGGCCAACGAACAACATATTTCAGTTTCATTGAAATCTAAAATCATGCCCTGTGCCGACCGGTCGATTAAAATGGAAATAGCCACAATATATTATTTAATCAACAAAGGGCAATTTTCTTTGTGTAACGCAATGAATATCTATCTACCTTTAAATTGGCATAAGCATAATCTAAGAAAATCAAAAAATATTTTAAAAATTATTTAAGTATAAAATTGATTGTTTTTAAACCTATTTTGCCAATTCGTTTTAACTCCAATTGCAGCAGAACATTCGTTTTCAAAACGTTTTTGTCGAATTGAGGGCAAACATTTGCTTTCAACATGTTCGGATTCGTTTTCCAGAGCATTATTATAATAATATTAAAATTTTGTGATCTTGGGCCTAATAACTAGTAAGGCAACAAAAAAAAAAAGACCCCAAGAAAAAAGATTTCTACTTTTGACATTATAGTTTCCGGGTTATGCAGTGCGAAAATTTAACTTTAAAAACCACGAAATCTCATCTTTTCGGTTTAAATGACTGAAGACGTTATGCGGAAAGGAATTTAAAATTTATTATTTTTGGAGTATACATATAAATAATTTTGAAGAGCTTGTCAAACTAAATAATACTGCAGTTTTTTAATATTGAATATTTTTTCCAAATTTAACATTTTCGTAGAAACTTTGAAAAACAATCTTTCGTTATGTAAACTAGTTCTAGAACGATTTGATTTTGATTATTGAAAGTATCAAATATTTGGAATAGCAGAGAAGAATTCATTTAAAAAATTGGCAAAGCTAATCTAACGATACGGTCTCGAGTTATCCAATTAAACACTTATTAAACGAGTGATATAACGAAATATAAAAAGTCACAAGTTTCAAAAATTTCACATGGATGAGCAAAAAATTACAAACAACAATAATGGATTAAAAAAATTATAGATCGTTGAATCTATATATATAAAAGAAACTTATATTTTACGTGTTACGGGTGTTCTCATGAACATGTCGATAAATTTCAAATCTGATTTTTGCGTGTATTGTAGGTTGTCAATACGGAGGTTTTAAGCCTATTTTGATGAGTCTGTGTGTATTGATTCGTGAGATATACGCATTTTTATGAATATCGGTACGCGTGTTAGAAAACCATCTGTACTGTATATTTATACAGAAAACGCAAAAACAAAAAATATTGTATACCATAAAGCTTTGCAATAAAATTTTATTATTTTAATTGATTCAAAATTAAATGAATTCACTTATAGATTTTTTTAAGACTTTATCAAATGCGCTGCGAAGCGGGCAGGGAACGCTAGTATTTATATAATAGAAGTATAGGATTTTTGAGAAGAATTCTTCGTCTGATAAGGCTAGATCGTAATAACAAACGCGTTCGCACCAACGAAGAGCTACGGGAGATATTAAACGACACAAGTCTAGCTGCCTATGTCAAGTCACAAAAACATGTTGCGAGATCGCGAAACACAATTTAAAAAAAAACCTGCTTCAAAAAATCAGAAGAAGGGTAGTTGGGCGACCCTGAAAGGCAAAGTATAGGATTATTGGAGAAATATTGTTGGCAAGGCCAAAGCTCAACTGGAGCTGTAGCGCCCAGGATGATGATGAAACCAAATATTTCTTTGAGTGTAGTATGAAGACTCTCACATGCAAGTCACATAGAAGACAACTTTCAGAACGTTAGCAAGTTTTGTTAAGAAAACTATTTCTTATATAACACGGGAGGCAGTATCTTCAATTTGGCAGAACTGAGTCAGTACAACTTGTAACTTGCATGGAGGCTGAGACTGTGATGATGACGATGATTCATTTATATGTAGGTATATAAAGCCGACTTAGTCAATGGAAAATTTTGTGCTATTTACTGCAACTAGTAGGGAATGAAAGCGAAACAAGTTCATATCAAGCATATTGTATATGGTTTCCAACTTTGCTCCACCCAGCGTAACCTCGGCTAATTAAGCGTCTCGCATCAATTTCAGTTGCATGAGAAATTGTTGGCTTCCTGCAAGAAAACGAAAAACCGAAAAAAGAAAAACTTGTTCACAAGTTGTAGGTAGCATCTGGAGGCCTCTGGTCTACTAACTTGGCTAACTGACGACAGGTAGCAAGTGCAAGTGTAACAACAGTTGGCAGGTTGGCTTTAAAGAGTGGGTGTAGTCTGAGACAATAAACAAATAAATTACAACCGAGCAGCAGCAGCTGGGGGAAAAACTGAACTGCACCGAACAACTGACAAACTGACTGCCATAGATTTTCTTCTTTTTTTTTCTTGTTTTTCCTCGCTGGCAACAAACAACAAGATAATCACAATAAAGCAGCACGAATGTGCAGTGGCATCCTCATTAAAAGCCCCAGCCACGGCTGCAGCTCCAGCTACAGCTCCAGACCCCAGACCCCAGCTTTATGGCAGAAAGTGAAAGTCATGAACGCGAATCCTCTCTAGCGCTAAGTAATTGTTGTCAGAGACCCGGCCTCAGGCGCAGGTCGTCTTTGGGGTTAATTAAAGTGCGACCGCTACGCACTTCTCTTGGTCTACTAAATGCTATTGATAATACATAAACAAGTATATACGATATAGTAAGTTGGAACTATGTACGAGTATGTAAATATTTATTCAAGCTGGATGATTGGCTGCAAAAACCGCAAGCAGACGCGGCAACAACAAAATTGCATAGACGGAATAAGATGTACAAATCGTAGAAATGAAACCGCAAAGTGCATCCGTGAGATACCTTTGAAATGCCTCCAGCGGCAGACTCTGGCAACCAACTGCAGAGCAAAACGATTAGTGAGTGCAAACTTCATCCATTCATTGGCAGTTTTGCATTGGTTTTTATTGCATTTCACTTTGTGAACGAACAACTTCTTCCGCATTAAGCTGCGTTCAGACGTCATTAATAGACGCTTAAACAATCTAGCCTTATATTAATAATATGTGGAAAGCTGGAAAATTCTAAACGTATAAATATAACTTCACTTTCTTTTGACTAGCAAATAGCGGATTTCCACAACATTGTAGGAAATTGACTAAGGCAGTTTATCTGCTTGATGCAATTAGCCTTTCAAGCTGACGCAAAGAAGTGCTTGAATTTGACTGCGCAGAAAACTGGTTCATTTACTATATGGCAGCTATATGAAATAGTGAAATAATTTTGATCAAACTTAACACAATGTTTATAATAATTCCCTGTTTGACACCTTGGATGGGCATGGGGATCTCAAGTAATAACTGTTCGAACAGAACATGTACCTACAGTTTATAGCCGAATCAGAACGGCGGTGTCTTAAATGAAGAGAGACTTTCTATGACAAATAGCGTCTTTGAGCTAGCGATGCCAGTGCTAGGCAAATGCACCCGTGCTACTGCGGGGAATCGAACCACCTACCCTCGGTTTTAGAGGCGAGTACGCTACCACTTATGCCGCCGACGGCCACAATGTTTAAACTTAAAAAAAATACATCTGGAATAAATTTGGTCAATATATTTTCAATAGTAACAAACAAATTTCTAAGTTTAGAAAAGCCTTATAACATAATAAGTGCACCAACTTAAGTAGCGACTGCCCGATTATGGTCACGACCGAAAAAATCCATTAGTGGTGATAATGCAATTGATAGATTACATATCCATAGTCATTTGAAAAAAAATATATATACTTTGATTCCTCGTAGTGTTATCACAAAGTAGAAAACACAAATAAACATAAACGTCAAAAAGTTCCCGGAATCATTACCGTTTGGTGCTCTCAACCAATTTAATGTCTATTTTTTTCTTAAACTGCCACATCTGTCATTGACATTCCTTAAAATTTTCAGCTTGATTGCTTGAGATTTGTGAAAGCGACTTGGGATCTGTTCAGGATCATTTGATTAAAGATTTGAACCTCAGACGTGTCGCTGCAACGCTAGTGCCAAAAATCCGGAATTTCAAGGAAAAAAAGGACCATTCAAAAGACATGATTTCCAAAACCATTCTGGTAAAAACGCAATGAATACCATACAACGACCACCAAATTCACCTAATTAAATCCCTACGAGTTTTTCCTCTTTGGTCCACTTCAAAAACCGCTCTGTGGAAGGCGTTAAAGCACCAGCAATCGAAGATGGTTCTATTGGCCATACCACAAACCGGGCAAATAATCTTGCATTTTGAATTTTCTGTATAAATTCCGGAAACTTTTTGAACGAGGTGGTATTGTGGTAATCTTTAGTGGCTATCTCCAATTATAATAGTAATAATTTGCCTCATTTTGCCCCAAAAAAAACTTTAGAAATAATAGAAATTAAAGTGCTTTGAAATTATTGGGGATTGCAGGAGCCGTGGAACCGCGCGATTTGGTTCCCTTATTTCTTTATACTGTTTTGAAGCGCTAAACTTTTGAAATATGTGTTTATTGAAGGAGTCGTTTTAGTGTAGATTTTACATATTTTGCTACAACTATGGAAGTTCTTTATCGATGTTAAAGCAGAAAAAAACCAGGGAATTCCGCCCCTGTCATTTTCGGAAACATAACGCCAGCATTTTAAAGCAAATATTCAACATTTAAGCCTATTTAATGCCAGATAAGGAGTCAAAATCTCAAGAGTGCTGCTCTTAGCTCTTATAATTCTTCAAGATCTAGTCGTTCATACAGAAGGACGGGTATGTTACTATAATTTTCTGTTGCTCTTTTGATAATATGGCAAATAGCCTAACACGGTTTCTAGGTCATCATGTAAAAGATTTGTATACTTATGTATGAACATAATATTTTCAGGGTATTGTAACAAATATTCTGTTAACCACTTTTATTTTATTAATTAAAAGTTTTAATTTATTCATTCTAGAATATTAAGATATTATAAATATTTTTTATATTTGGACTATTTATTTATTCTTAATTTAAAAATTTTCGGAAATATTCAATATAGTTTCAAAATATGTTAAAAATATTGTTTTTTAGTTGAAACCAAAAGCTTACTGAACTGCCCTATTGAAGTCGATATATTCAAATTTAAGTTATTATTAGGAGGAACCCCATATATACATATCTTAGTGTAAAGCTTTTTTTTTCGGTGCTAAGGTTCTCAGCGATTTAGATTTTTTGGGCCATTCCAAGCAATTTTGACAAAGAAACTGAATATTTTGAAAAAGTGGGCAACTCGAAATTAATTTTAGACCCAAAGAATCAAAATCACTGAGAGCCCCAAACGTTTTTTCTTGGCCCCATACAAATTGATCCGCCCTAGTAAATATATTGCGAAACGTTCTTACATATGTCTAAATTAAATTACTTTAAGAATTTTGTTTCAAAAGATCATACCATATCCCTGAAATCTATAAAATTTCGATTATTATAAAATAAATATTTTTCCGTTTTTATTTAATTAAATAAATATTAATCCATTTTTATTTAATTAAATAAATATTTGGTTTTTGTATAGTATATTTCAAAATTTTTGATTTATTTCAAATATATACATAAAAAATAACCATTTGTTCTATTTTCGAATTCAGTCATAGTTATAATTTGGCAATAAAAAAATAAACTAAAATCGACTAAAATAAAAAGAATGAAAAGATTTATCAAGGCAAAACAACCTAACTTGAATGAAATTAAGACAACTTTTTTTTTTTTTTATACTGTACACCTAGTTTAGATCTATATTTCCCGAACTTAAACCCACGTCTACAAAGTGCTTGTGTTTTAGCCACGATTCTTCGACTGAAACCAATATTTACCGCAGCCTAATACATATTTACAACGTCTGAACGCAGCTTAAACAAATCGCAAGATCAATAATGAGGATGCCGTTCATGATGACGATGATGATGATATTAATAATAATGATGATGCTGAGAAAGTATAGAAAGCTGCCTTATAACTCACTCTCATAGAGGAAGAGGCACAGAAACGCAGCTCAGCTCAGCTAAATGAAATTCAATAAATTTGCAGGCGCCGCCACTGTGCACCATTCTGCAACTGCAATGAATTACATTGAACGGATTCAGCTGCGGCTGCATCTGTGCCTGCTTAGAGCTCCAATGGTCTCAATGCTCTGATCTGGTCTTTCCTGGCCTGGCTCGGCGCGTCGCGGCCTGGCAGCCACTTACCATTGATAGCTATATTTAAGTCAGCAAATGCTTTGTGGGTCAATGCGATTGTGCCAATCTTTGTGGCTGTTGTTTTTATTCCGCTCCGTAGCTGTTATCGACTGTCAGGCAAATAAATGTAGGAGGCTGCCAGGTGTTGGGGCCATGGGCGAACCGGGTGAACTAAACCCAACCAAAGTGGGCAGCATGTGCTGTCTGAACTATATATAGCGTATGGCTGCAGGCAATTGGGTCACATTATTAGATTCCATTGAATGGATAACCATTTGCGTCTGCCAACTAAGGGCCAAGTTACAAAGGCGTTCAAACTAGGTCTAAAGCAAAAAAAAATTAGTTGCAAGGAAAAGTCATATAAAAAAAAATAACAGCTATTAAAGTTTCACTTGCTTTTACGCTAAAATAAAATGAATTAACCCCTGAAGAAAATTCTTATATAGATATACTTTTCATTTTTATGAAAATATAAATTCAAATAAAAATTTCAGTTTCAGTTAACGCGCAGTGCTTAATATTAAAAGAAAAAGATTTTAACTTTTTATTTGTTTTTGACTAAACTACTAATCATTTTTGAATACATTTTTAACACATTAAAAAAAATAGTTAAATTTTTTTTAAGTATATAGCATAGCATTTATAAATATGGCAAATACATTTTTAAGCCATGTTTTTATCTCTCTGTACAAAAAATGTAGCCTAAACATTTTCAAAAAAAAATTTATTTCGCAAAATTTGAGTTTTTATTAAACTTAAACATATTTTTTCACTTTTTATTTGCTTCTTACTAGCCTACTAAACATTAACCCTCAAAATGCTTTTTTTAAGTAAGTTGTTGATAGGACTCTTATATTTTTTTTTTATAATTTTATTTAGTAACATTAAAAATATAATGAAATATTTATCTTTTTTTAAGTATTTTATTCCTCTTGTATTTAAATCTGCAATATTTTTTTAATTCTTTCATTTTTCTCTTCTTTATATTTTTGAATTTGAATCAAATCGACTTAACGAAAAAAGGCTAAAAAACTAAAAAATTATAAATTTTTTTTGTTTTAATTTGTATGAAAAAAAAATTTTATATTTAGTAGATTAGGTAATTTCTATTTATATGATAAAATACTTAACAATAACCATTGCTCCAGAAAGGATTTTTTAATTAAAATTTGTTTCAGTAATAATACTAGAGTGATTTCATAAAATCGAAATTAAAAAAAAAAAACAATATTTTTAAATTTTTATACAACACTGCATCCAATGCAGTTTGGCTATTCCAGTAAGTTTGAAAACGCTTTTGACTCCAAGAATATCCTGGATGTCGAATGAGCTTAAGACAATACTGACATTGGTTCTATCTCTAGAGCGTTGGTACGTAAGAACATAGAACCACATGTGACCGCATGGATTGAATCCATGCTCCGACAGAGGGACATAACTTCATCTCTAGATGGTACAACAGTCAGCATAAGAGCTGAAAAGGGTTGTCCACAAGGAGGTGTATTATCTCCCCTGCTATGGTCTTTCGTAATCGATGAACTTTAAACTAAGCTGACTGTGCTTGGTTATAGGCTATCATAGTGACGTATAGAGATGATGGATAATGCTCTTCAAATTACCTTAAACTGGTGTCTAAGTGAAGGGCTTAGCGTCAACCCCCAGAAAGCTGTGAATGTTCCCTTCACGAAGAGATACAACATGGAGCTTCAGAACCTTGTTATAAATAACACTGAGGTGGAGTATTCAGACCAGGTCAAATATTTAGGTGTGGTCCTAGACAAACGCCTCAACTGGAACACCCACTTAGAGCTAGTGCTCTCCAAAGCTACTCGAGCTATGTGGGCTTGTAGAAAATTCTTTGGCAGCACATGGGGCCTCAGCCCTCATATTGGATTCACACCACTGCACATTTTCATCCAAAAGTCAACCTTGCAGAGTCTACTAAGTATCCAGATCACATTTGGACTCTTAGTAAGCGACACTGGTCATGCCGCACTTATATATTCCCTTCTTGAAATATCGATCTGCTCTAGATCAGATCTTATGATCGCGGAACTATTTCATAACAAGAAATTTAGATTGTAGGTGGTTGGAATCGTTGGACCCAACATCAAAATCTCTACCGCAATGGACATTTGGCCCAGCGTCTTCCAGCGGAGATTCATGCCATAGAGATCTGCGCCTTTGGTATCGTTCCCAAGGGAACTAAGGGAGCAAGCATCTGCATTTATTCAGATAGCCAAGCTGCTATTAGAGCATTATCATCCTGGATCATCTCCTCCAGGATGGCTAAAGAATGCCATAACCTCCAAACCCTGTCCGAACGGAACAAATTCGTTCGTTATTTTATTATAAATTCCAAAATTTTCCTTGTTGTTTATTTTTTTAAATATTAAAAATCGATTTGATTCATATTTTTAGTACATATGAAGGGACTAACAGACATGTTTGAATAATAAAGTGATTAACATATTTAAAAAAAAAAACATTTTAGAGCCCAATAATTGAGTTTTTAAAAAAATAAGTTTATGCACACCTGCCAGGCTTGTCGAGAGTGGTTGAGAAAGGGGGATTCCCCCCGATCCTAATGATTCAAGCTAAAGAGACAATTGTCGGTACATTTTATCCACCGGACTAGGATTTTCTCTCTTCGGACCTCCATTCAAAAAATGTTAATACTCTTTAATACGTGGGTACTATTGCGCCACCAATTAGTTGATGTTAAAAAGAAAGGCAGCCCTTTTGTCAGCATGAGACACTTTGTTCGTTTGTGGACTCATTGTGACATCGTTGGAGTATCAGCCATGTAGGCCCGTTCACAAAGGCATCCTGGTCAGAAGCAGTACCGAAGAACAAGCGGAAATAAAATGTGCAAACGTTTTGTAGCCTATAACACCGTTTCCACCTCTAACTAGATCAACATTGAAAGGCCAGACAGCCTGGACATCAACTAATTAGTGTCCAGCGAACAGAACGTTCATCTCCCTCGACTAAACGGACGTCAGTTATTAACCTTAAATATTGACCAATGACCCCTTTGCCTTAACACGCTTTTAATAATGTTGCCATGTTTTTTTTTACCATTGACTGACGCTTACAAAAACCACTTAAGATTTAAGAAAATTGAAAATTTAAATTTAATCTGCACAGCCAAAGAACCTCCAATAAACAATGCAAAATGAATTGCCACTTGGCCTCACTAAAAGCCAAGACAGTCAGTCGCCCAGACGCCCAGATACCCAGACACCAATGCCAGATACATGGTCTGATGGATGGACGGACCGGACGGACGGGCGGACTACTACTACGGCTGTACAATCCAACTAAACTAATCTGTCGCGTGGGTTTGACAGTTAACCCTACGACTTAATAAACAACAACCAAGTTATTGACAGACGATCGACAGACCGACCACCCGACCGCCCGACAGACCACGGCCTGAAATTGAAATTGAGATTTGAGATTGAAAAGCGACGACGAGGTTGTCGCAATTGTGCAATGCCTGGCAAAGAATCTAAAGGCGCAAGTGTCGCAGTCGCTGCCGTCGTCGACGTCAACGTCAACGCCACTGCTGCCGCTGGCCCCTTTGGCTTATACTGTGCAGCTGTAAATTAAGACGGCTGGAGAGACCTTGCCAACGGTAAATGTTGTAGTCACTTGCTGGTACTTGTGCACTGCATGTGTGGGACTTGCGCTAGAGATGGACTCGTGACATCATTAGTACCGTGTGAACCAAAAAAGGCTTTAACGTGGCGTGAGTGCGAAGTGAATGTGGAAGGGAGGGAATGCCAAAGTTGCATAGGTCGCGTAAATGAGAAGAAATTCGAAGCGATGTTTATTGAAACTGAATGGAACAACTGAAAAGTCAGAATATGCTTGCCCGCAACAATTTATGCAATTTTCAATTTAGGAGAGATATTTTTAAATTATATTTTTTAAAGAATACCTTATATTATACATAACAATAAAAATTTGAATAGTAAGTGAATATTAGTAAATTGACAGCAGTGAATGCAAAAAGATGACATAAGTCCCGAAACTGGAATTTCTGCTATCCCAATTAAATTCATGCAATTTTCACTTAAAGAATGTTATTTTCAAATTTTTGATTATTTCTAGTTATATTATATTGGAATTCAATAGGTCATTTTAAAATAATTTTTTTGTAAGCTGCCTACCAGCCGATTTGAATAAATTTATGCGAATACTACGCTAAGTTTCAAAATTATTTTAGAACCTACAACATGACGTGAGTTTTAGAGAATGTAGGCGATTGGTAGTGAACACAACATGAGAATAAACTCAAAACTATGTTTATCAAAATTAGGAATAAAACTTTATTTAAAAAACTATTGAGTTGATAATTTCATTTGCAGTATCTGCATTTTCTGTGCAGAAATAAGTAAAGCTTAGCAAATCTAATTTATGAAATTATAAAATAAATAAAGAGTTATTATATAAATTAAGCCATGAACTACTATATTATTACAGTAGGAAAGGTATGATACTAAACATGTAATCGTATATGCCTAAAAAATTATACTCAGCGTGAAATAGCGTAAATAATAATATTTAGAGAATTGAATTGAATTGAATTAAATTAAATAAAGGCTCTTTCAAAATACAATAATTTTTTAAGAATGTTTGAATTTAAAAGGAGGTAAACATCTTCTTCAATCCTTTTAAGTTGAAAAGTTAAAAAAATATGTTTTTGTGGAAAAGAATTACATGAGAGAGATACGCATTTAAAAGAATTTATTGATGAACACTAAAAAATTTAGAGAGATTTTAAATTAATTTTGTACTCTGAAACTAAAACTGCTTTTAATTGACTATTTTTACTATTAAAATGAATAAAATAGCTGAAGAAGAAAGATGTAGAAATTTTTAAATGCGCTTTGTGGCGACCAAAACACAATTTTTAGAAAATATATCGCGAATTTGTATTTGAATTAAGTAACGATCTTATTACGCATTCAATTAGACTTATACTCTATTGGCCAAGAATTTTTTACAAATGTATCTATATATATAAGGAACATTATATTTGAATGAAAAATAATTATTAATAGTGATAGTAATAAAGTGTTAAATATGATTTGTCAATCGTAAATTCTGTTCCCCAAGTTCACTAAATTGAAAAATCCACGTATAAAAATAAAAATGTTAACCAAATTTGCTGTAAGAGTTGGTGTGGTAACTTTAGAATTGGTTTTAACAAATTGAATTTTCTTAATAGCTCCATTTCTATATTCCAAGGCCAACTGCAGATAATTGATTATTTACTATAAATGTGGCACGAGTATTATAAATTTAATAAAAACAAAAATTTTTAAATACACTAAAAAAAATATAAATTAATTAAATCTGAGATTTATTTGAATTAAATAAAATTATCATAGGTCTATGATTTATTTAATTTTCATGTAATTATTTTATTTGACTTAAAAATCGTTTTTTTTTCACAAATAATGCAATACTTCGAATTCGTGACGAAAGCCTAATTAGAAATGTTGCAGTATTTCTTTTCAGGTTCCAAAAACGGGTTTCTTTGGTTTGTTTTTGTAGTTCAGTTATCAAAACTTTGTAAAAGTGCGAATTGGTTAGATCCAATTCTCCTGACTATTTGCAAGAATATTGCGCTGTTCTGAATGTTAATGAATGTAACTTTAACTTTGCTAATTATTGCGATAAAAAGTTAAAATTAAAAAACGTAGCTTATATCATATCATAATAAGTGTTTAAATAATTGCCTATACTGGGCCGCTGGTTATTACAAAACTAAATAAAAATTCTTCAATTATTATATTAATTTCAATATTTTTGTTAAATTATTTTGTTTCAACTAATTCGTCTGATAACTACAAGAATATCGCGTTGTTCTCAATATTTTATACAAATATTAAAAAACTTGCTCGTTATTGCGATAAAAAGTGCAAATTGAAAAACGCAGTATAAACAATATCATGATAAGTGATTTGAACAGAGTCCAAATGGATTGAATAGAGTCTTTATAATTATCACAAAATTTAAATAAAATACTGAATGATCATTTTTGATATTTTTGTCACGCTTGAAATTTAATTTTTGCATTAATTTAGCAAACTGCAACATAATGCAGCTCTCGTGAGTGACTTCTATGTGAACTATTTGTTTCGTTGTCACGCGCTCATCTCTAGCTTTGCATATGCAGCTGCTGCTGGCTAAGCATGCTAAAGAGGGACTGCGGGTGAGCCAAGTTAACATAATACAGATAGATATGCATTGACATGCTCTGAATAGTGTGACACACTCACACTCACACTCATACACACTCCGATATATATTCATTGTTGTTGCCGGTTGGAGCACTTGCAGTTAAAAGCCGTGTGTGGTGGTGACCCAAAGGAACAAACACTAACCGTCTTAGCCGGGCCAAGTAGTAGTAGTTATAGCCGGGCCAGCTGGTGCAGCTTGCGGCGTTTGAGAATGGTTTTTTGATTTATTGGTTTGTTTTTGCGTTTAGTTTCCAGTGCGATTATGCAACTCCTGCATGCATTAAGTACGACTGCAAATTCTTGTCTTGGCCAAAACCAAAAAAAAACCCAAAACCGTAACAACCAAAAAGTTTGAGCAAACTTTATTTTTTTGTGTATTTGTAGCATTAACTTCTATTTAATTAACTTGGCTTGTTGATTTTGTTTCCCACACAATTTGCAAACAATAATGAAATTTTGCGCAGGCTGGGAAACATTGTCTAATTAAATTGAATAACACATAGATAGTAAATAAAAAAAATTATAAAATGTGCGCATAAAAGTTGCTAACAAAAAAAAAGTATCTAAATAAAAACAATGTGAATAAATGCTACAAGTGGCTAAGCAGCATACGATGGGTGAAAATCATATTTTATTCGATAAATTATATATGGCAGGCAATCAATTTTTTATTTTTTATACGAATGCCGCTTTTGAGTGTTTTTTAATGTTTATTTTTAAGTAGGCAGTCAATTTTTTTAACACTTTAATTACTTTGAATGCTGTCAAATTAGTTATGGATTTAGAAAAAGAAATTTGAATAGGTCAAAGTTTTAAAATTAAATCATAAAATATTTTTTTTAATTTTTTCCTTATGAAAATAAACTTTGCACTTCTCAGCTAACAATACATAAAAAATTATAATTAAATCTCAATATCAAGAATTAAAATTTTTAATTTTTTTATTAAGGCATAAATTAAAAATACAAGGCATAGTTAGCCTTAAAATTAAAAAAAATTTCAGATTTTGATGATTTTTACACAGTTGGTAGAGCTGCTAGCCAATAGTAACCACGACCAATTTTATTGCAAAATTCCGACTATTTATCGAGTTATCGATAACTGAATATCGGGTTTTTCATTTTTAGACTATTTTTTGATAAGCAATATCTTCTAAACACATAAAGATATTGACACATATTTTTTTTTCATGACAGATAAAATATTAAATTTAATAAAAATTTTTTTTCATTTTTAATTTTTTATTTTAAAATTGAAAAGTGATAAAATTGGGGGTGGTTACTATTGGCTAGCAGCTCTACCAACTGTGTAAAAATCATCAAAATCGGAAAAGGTCGCCAAAAAAGTGGCCCGCTTCACTTATTTTCGCCGATATATACGAGGGTGGATTGATAAGTTTCCGGCCTGACCAAGAAAAACAACGTTTTTAAGAATTTTTCTTTTATTTCTCAACATAATCTCCTCCAAGGCTGATACATTTCTCATAGCGGTGTTCTAGTCTAGTAATGCCATCTCTATAGACTGATTCGTCAAGCTCCTCAAAATACCCATTTACAGCTTCGATTACTTCTTCATTGTCCGCAAATCTCTTACCGCCAAGCCATTTTTTGATGTTAGGAAACAAAAAATAGTCACTCGGGGCTAGGTCTGGAGAGTAGGGAGGGTGCAGCATCAATTCAAACTTCAGATCGTTGATTTTAGCCATCGCAACGATTGACTTGTGCGCTGGTGCGTTACCGTGATGAAACAAGATTCTTTTCTTCGCCAGATGAGGTCGTTTAATTTTTACCTCGTGGCTCAAACGTTGCAATAAGTCTGCGTAGTATTGACCAGTGATAGTTTTACCCTTTTCAAGGTAATCAATGTATATAATACCTCTTGCATCCCAAAAAACAGTAGCCATAACCTTGTTCGCTGAAAAAATTGTTTTTGCCTTCTTTGGAGTTGGCTCCCCTGGTCCAATCCACTGTTTAGACTGTTCTTTTGTTTCAGGAGTGTAGTAGTGGACCCAAGTTTCGGTTATGAATCGACGCAAAAATTCGCTTGGATTACGCTTATACAACGTCAAATTGGCGGTAGAAATGTTTTTTCGAATCAATTTTTTTTTCCATTTTCAAGAAAAACACGGCGTCTTGTTCAGTGTGCTCTCAAATCTAAACTAACATGGCGATCGGGCTGAAACTATAGCTACAATCTATCTAAGGATGGTACTATAGAACGCCACCTCAAGGTAGGCCTAGTGGCGCCATCTCTTGGTCAGGCCGGAAACTTATCAATCCACCCTCGTATTTTTCAAAACATGCATTTTATTTTTTCTTTTGGATTAAAACAACATTTTTTCATACAAATTTAAAAAAAAATTATTAATTTTCGTTGAACTATATTTTTAAGACATTGTACCATAAAATCGATTTAAAACATATTCGCACCATGTAAAGAACGTATAAAAAAACAGTGTTAAAAACAATGTTGATTGACATAGTTAAGGAACATACTTAAGAAAAAAATAAGAACATTTTATATTTTCTTAAGAAAATATCTTGGTTAAAAATATTAAAAATTCTTTTTAAACAACTCTGTTACCAAAATAGATTTAAAAAAAGTGGTTCAAAAATATTCAGTAGGTTGATCACAATTAAATAAAAACGAAAAACACGTTTTTTTTTAAATTAAGCCGTAAAACATCAAGTTTAAAAACTGAAATTCTGCGAAATATATTTTTTTGCAATATGCATTATTAGTTTTCAAAAGTTTCTGGGGCAGTTTCCAGTACCCTATCCAGCTAGACCCTTGCTTCAGAGGAGTTTAGTGTCAAAAATGTTTTTTATTGTATTTTAAGTGTATTGTTTTTATTATAGTTTTTAATAAATCATATTTTGCATAAATTTTATAAAAAAAAAAACTAAAGTGGCCAAGAACACACGATCCTAACAAGTTCTCATGATCGCATCCAATTTTTCGATTTATTTCTTTCAAACTTACTACTCGATTTTAATTTTTTTAAATTTAACTTATCCACATTTTTTTTTTATAGTTATATGTTTTTATAATTTTCAGAATTATTATTTTGAAATTTCCAATCCAAGCTGTAATGGACTTTAATAAATGATATACCTAGTTTTTAGAACTTTAAGTTACTCGTCGACTTGGAGCCTTCCGAAAAATATGGATGAGAGCAGAAAATAGATCATTTGGCACATTTTGAGCAAAATAGAGTAAGAGGTTGGTAGAGACGTATAGTCTTTGATCAGTGGGTGCTGAACGTCCGACCTAGTTTTCATATAATTAAAATAATAAAAATTAATATTTTTATATGCACTGCTTCTGCTTGAAATTTCAGCTCAATTTCTCAAATTACTATGCATTAATTTGCAAATTTTTTTCATTTTATCTGAGATTAATGATCAGTAAAATAAAAAATAATGTTATTAAAATGCTTTTAAATATTTTCTTAAAAAGAAAAATTAATTTTATGTAAACAAATTTTTATATCTTGTTGTTTGGTTGTTCTAATCTGTTGACGAGCATTGTCCTTGGTTTCAAACAATTCCGAGGTCATGTCAGATTTTTATCCCCTATTGTCTATTATAATACATTTTAAAATAATAAAGTGGTTTAAAAAATTTTGGAATCTCTCAGAGATGTGAGTAAAAACTTATTTAATTAAACTGTGCATTAAGCTCTGCTGAATATAACGAATATTTATCGATAGTCAATAAACGCATTTGTAAACAAAATTTGATGAGTTTTTCAATCATTTTGACTTCCTACCTAACAAGGTTAGGTTGAGTTACACCGGTTGACCCCTGAGGGGAATCACACAGACAACCAAATAAAATTAATAAAAATAAATAAAAATAATAATATAAAAATTAAACTTATTTCCCAGGACAATTTACTGACTGCAGTGAGTGCTGCATTTTACTACAATACTTTGGATTTTAGATTCAAATGATTTCCTTAATCTCCTGTTGACATGCGTATTAAATTTGAAAGTTAAGAGTTAATTTCCGCATCTAAAACTATTACTATATCATTTTATTGATATGTATAGTGACAAATTTAATTGAAACTATAAACGTTAAATTTAAATTTAATTTAAACTGCATATAAATGTTTATAGTTGATTATTTTTATGTCAAATTGTATTAGTTGCTTAATTTTGGTTTTATTAAATTACTTTTTTTTATTATTTCTTTACTGAAAATAGTTTTCTGGCAGAGATTACGTTAATAACCGTAACTTTTAATTATCGGCTTTCATTTGAAGAATCTGCATCTAAGGTGAGGCTGCATTAAGTGAAGAGTTTTGAGAGAGTAGTTTCCAAAATTTAAAAGCGTTAAAGTTGACGTGGAGGAAAAGGAAAGAAAGCAGAGCTATGTTACCTTAGAAGTGATAAGTCATTTCACATTTTGAACATGATTTCAAAAATAGGGAAACTGTTTGAGATATTAAACATTTGCAAAAGCAAAATGGTTTTTTCTTTTGCATCCATTAAGAAGTCAAAAAAAGGCAAACCCAAACCATTTAGGAACTATTAAAGAAAAATGTGTGTCCAGGCGATTCCCGACAGCGGAATATCCTGTACCTTTTCTCTCGAAAAAAAATTGTTCTGCATATTCCTACTAAGAACTTTCCAATTGGAATACATTTTTTGGTGAAATTGGATATTTATACTTATAAGTTCCGTAAATTTTAAAAAGCTGTGTCAAGGAAGATATTTTAGGTATTGGGGTAAGTTTCAAGTAATTAATTGGTGCATTAACAATATTAGCTGATATAACAAAAAGAGCTCAAATTCCATTTTCATCTTGACTTCCTGCTGCTATAGCAGCTCCAACGCCTGTTTCGGCTTTAGTACATTCTTCAACATTGGTTATGTTGAGGGGTGCGGGAGAAAACACGGTAAATCGAGGGGACAAAATTTAGGTGTGGATTTGTTCATTAGACCCACATGAATCTGTTTACCAAAAACTGTGTTTTGAGGTCACTTCTAACAATAATTAGGTAGAGTTAAATATTGACGGAGTTTATAGGCAAGGAGAGGTGAAATTTGTACATACATATTTGACTATAACTTTTGCTGTATTTGTCCGATTTTGTTCATTTTTGACACACAATTAAATTTCAGATGAAAATATTAACGGTGTGGCAAAAAACCGCGAAAATCTACTGCGGTGGATCGAGGAAAGATAGTAACATGATTTAAAAAGCTTTATCTTCTGAGGAAATATGCGCACCAGCTGGTCAGGTTTGGAGTCTCTAGCTCTTCTAGTCTCCGAGTTCTAGACGGACGGACATGGCTCAATAGCTTCCCGATGTTATGATAAGCATTTTGGTATAAAGGACTTGAGGTCTGCCACGGCTCCTTCTGTCTGTTACATGCATATCACAAATCTAGTATACCCTCCCATCACTCTTGCCAACAGGTGCTATTTCGGTCTCAATAGGCAATTGAGTAGTAGAGACCTCTCTCGCACGACAAAACTATCACTCTACAAGGCACTCATCCTTCCAGTGCTTCTTTACCGCGCGGAAGCCTGGACCGTGTCGCTAACTGATGCAGCTGCCTTGGAAGTTTTCGAGAGGAAAGTCCTGCGCAAGATCTTTGGTCCTATTCGAGTTGGCGATGACTACCGCATCCGCACCAACCAGGACCTGTATGAGCTCTTCAACGACATGGACGTTGCTCAGCGTATCAACATCCAGCGGCTTCGCTGGCTCGGACATGTCGTTAGGATGGACGAGGATGCTCCAGCTAGACGTGTGTTCGATGCGGTAGTCAGCGGCCGTCGGCGGAGAGGACGACCGTGTTTGCGTTGGAAAGACCAAGTGGAAGGGGCCCTGTCTTCGCTCGGTGTGACCAACTGGGGAAGGCGTGCGCAATGCAGAGACGCCTGGAGAGATGTTTTAAGCAGGCCATAATCCGGTAATCGGGTTGTTATGGCCACATAAGAAGAAGAAGTAAACCCTTTTACTTTTAAGTACAGGGTATAAAAAAAACAAATGGGCATATGGGGAAAGTTTGTTAAGATAGGAGCTTTTGTGAATATCGACGGGCCCTAAAAAACTCCCTTTGTCCTTTTTCCAAATTTTATGGCCATTGTGTAAATTGTTTATAAATTCTTGACTTTAATCTTAAATGCTTAATCCTTATAGCAAGGAATATATCTATGCCAAGTTTCGACCGAATGATCTTTATAGTATAAGATATGAGCTGACACAATCATTCTCCTATAAAGATCCTATAATCTAGCACGCCTCCTACCGCCTCTTACATACATTCCACAAACCCAAATTTTTAATAGCAACAATTTCTATTCATCCCACTGTAGGTACGTGCGCGTTCCTGACAACGACCGATAACAGGTAGCCACAACAACAACAACAACAACAACAGTCACAACATCCAAAGTGGCTACAAAATATGGTCACAAAAATATGTATACTTATAGTATATTAAAAAAAAAAGAAAAAATTGGCAGAAAAAAGGCTGCGCTGTCAATTAAGGCCAATTTAGTTGCAGCAACGCCAAACGGCGACACAAAAAATAATCAGTTGGAAAAAATAAAAATAAAACAGCAACAAAAAGCGGCAACAACATAACATGCAAATGAGAGCAGCCAAGCAGCAACCAAAGTAACTTGATACATATTTGCAACAAAAACAGCAACAACAACAACAACAACAAAAAGAGGCAAAAATTATGCATGCAAATATTTGCACAGGTATTTGTAAGATTTTCCCATTTAATTTTTTTTTTTTGTTATGGTGACACTGTGAGAAAAATTCAAAATGAAAAGAAAGAGCAAATTATTTGATTGTTGTTGTTGTTGTTGCATTATATAAAGAAGAGAGCGGCAGACATGGAAGTTCATGAAGTTACGCAGCTCTTAACATAGCTTTCCATTTCAATTAAAAGAGACAGTTGAGAACTTGCATTGGGTCAAGGGTGTTATGGATTGGTGCAGGGTGTGCTGGGGAACAGAAGAAAGTGTGAAGAATGAATGAAAGAATGAATTCTTTTAAGCAAAATGTGAAGATTCTGATTGGGTTGAGATAAGGAACTTTCGTCTCTTTGTGCCCCCTTTAGTAAGAATAAATAGATTGTAGTGAGGAAAGATTCGCAGATAAAGTTTATCAATTTGTGTTGGTGCTGTTACAGCGTTCCCTTATAGTGCAGTAGACAGCATGAAAGAGTATGAGCTCTTGATACCAAAATACGCCTAATTGTAAGAATAACTAGCTTCTAGTGAGAGAAGATTCGCAGATGTTTTTATCATTATCTTCCCATATAGTGCATTAGGCAGCATGACCGAGTGTGTTAACGTTCCTCAGAAGACGTAACTTTTCAACAGAACCATAAAGCTCCGGATATATAAAACAATGATACGATCAATGCTAACAGATATGGCCTATATCCAAGAGAGAACAGACAGAAAATTTTTCTCTAGTAATTCTTGGTCAGATATAGATAGATCCCAATAATTACCGCGTTCACACCATTGAAGAGCTACGGGAGATATTTAAGGACGCAAGTCTAGCTGCCTATGAAAAGTCACATAGACTAGGCTGGTCATGTTGCGAGAACGTCAAACCCTATTTTAAAAAAACTTGCTTCAATGATCCAGGTGATTTGGTAAATGCTGTAAAGGATACAGATTATTGGAAAAATTTCTTCGAAAGGCCAAAGCTGAAGCGGTAAGGATGATGAAATTGTTTAAAGATAAACCAAGTTTGTTTTTCCGTTCTTCCGTTTAAGCCTCTAATTCATGTCGATACCTTTCGCAGGTGCTCCATAAGTCAACAAAACTTTAAAAGCCATAAACTGGAAATTTGTTCTAATTAAGCATCTTATTTCTAAGGTTATTACACAGATGACTAATTCAAATGATTTGGTCAAAAAAGTGTTCGTTTTAGAACTGCAATATTTATCTACCTTTGCTCCTTATTAAGGTGTATAGAACTTCAGCGAGAGAGCGTCAAAAAATTCAATTTGCTTTGACGCCTGACCTTTTTTAGTACCGTAAAAATAGGTTTCGATCAGGAAAAAATTGTATGCTGAAATTTCTCTTTCTTAATGTGTTAAGGACCATCCAAAAAGTCTAAAACCAAGTTTTTGACCTTCCCCCCCGTAGAGTTTCCCGTTATTTTGACATATGTTTGAGCCCATTTATCTCGAATTCTACAAGTCGTACACAAAGACTTTCAAGGCAAAAAATGTTTAAAATGGAATGCAAAGTATTATTTATAATGAAACATATACCCAGAAGTTAATATTTTTGGCGGTAGATGTCGACAAAGTTACTAAATCGCAGCTTTTACAATTTTTAACCACCCCCTTGAATTTTTTTATTTTTTTGTAGCCCTCAACAAAACACATAAAACTTTGAATCATTTACTTATCTCTAGTAATTCCCACGATGAGCACGCTATTTTTTGCTGTAATATTAACTCTTATAGAATTTAAAACAAAAGTCACAAGATAATAAAAAAATTTCATTTTTTTCATTATATTTAAAAATTAAGCTTATATTTTGACATAAAAATAATGAAATAATAGTTCAATATAAATTTTGATCAAAATTAAAAAATCAAAAAAAAATGTAAATAACTTAAAAATAAATACTTTTGATTCAATATGATTATGATATATTTATAAAATCAAAATAAGAATTATTTCGAAATTTAATATATGATAAAAAATTTAAGTTACTACGCAATTATTATTATTTATTTAAAAAATATAATTTAAAAATCTTTTAAGCCAAGGAGCGCCAATAAAAGTTGGATCATTTGTATAATGCAGACTTCAAGGCATTTTCGTCGATGCAAAAAATGTCATCGAAAAATAAATATTAAGGATCCAACATAATAATAAAAATAGTTTATTGCAATAATGTGGGCCTATTTATAAAAAAAAGTTTTAAGCTATTTACTGTCCTCCATTAACCCTTCTACAGTTAACAATTCTCCTTGTATTAATTGGTGTCAATTATAATTATTTTGTGAAAAGTTCGTGCAGGGCATTTCACTATCTGTTTTAACAAGTACGAAATCTTTTTTTAAAAGTTTGCCAATACTGCATCGCTGCTGCAATTGAGTCATCTGCTTTTGCAAGAATTTCAAAGAAAATAGTAAAAATTATTTTCGTTTAATTCTCTATAATTTTCGTATGATATAAAAGCATTGCCGTAACCAAGGAAAGACTTGAAAAATAATTTATTAAGTTCAGTTCACTGCTTGAATTCTGCGAATTCTTAATTGCGCTCAAAAATAGTATGGAATTACATTTGGGCGATTCTGGAATCAAAGCGCATAAGCATTTTATATTTTTCAGAAATGTATCTTTTTTTAGTTTAGTTTATGTAGACATAATGCTAGTGTTACAGTGCGCAATAGGCTTAATGCCTAAATTTAAAAACTTTTGAAAAAAATCTTTATATTTATGAGCGAATATACAGATTCCAACTATACTTTTTAAATTGCATACTTGGACTACAAAAATTCAATAAATTAAAGTAATATGATGACAAGCATGATATTTTTAAAAATTTGCAAAATCTGTTTCCCATAAAAAGCACTAAACTGAAATTTAAAATAAATAAAAAATAAACTGTATGGCTACAAAATTAAAGAAAATATTTGGGAAAAATATGATAGTACAATATTAATAACCAAATTAATATAAATTATTCGCATAATATTTATTAATTGCATTTATGGAGAATTCTTTATTTGTCTAAAGAAATAGAAAAACTTAGCAAAAATACGAGTGTTCTGTGAATTAACAAATAAATTGTGCACTTTATCTTTTGAACTGTTAACTATTTACAAAATAAACCAATATTTTCCATCATATAAACAAAAACTATGTACATGTACATATGTATATTTCTACGAGAAAAGAAAATTCATTCACATAAAAAAAAATCTATTTTATTTATCTTTAGCATTGATGATTTCGCCAAATCGATTTGATTGAAATTAATACCAAATAAAAACGTATTTGTAAAAAAAAAGGGCGTACGTAAAGTCGGGCGCGGACGACTTTCGGATACCCTGTACCACTAGCTTGCAATAAAATCCGGTTCCTTCACAAAAAACCAAAACAGAAGAATTTTTAAGCAAAATTTTTTTTGACATATCGTTTCTATGGGAGCTATATGATATAGTCAACTGATTTCAATAAAATTTGACACAGTGCTTAAATACCTTAAAAAGATCTGAATGCCGAATTCAGTTCAAATATCTTTACAAGCAAACGAAACACATCGAATTTTGTATAAAAAACGTTATTTGCTACCGATTGGTCCTATGTAAGCTATATGATATAATCAACCGATTTTAATCAAATTTAATACACTGCTAAGGAACTATAAAAAACTCATGAATATCAAATTTGGTCCCTATATCTCAAATAAACGAAACACAAAAATTTTTGTTAAAATATCGATTTATTGGAAGATCGGCCCTATGGGAGCTATATAATATAGTCAACTGATTTTGTTCAAATTTGGCACATTGCTTAAGTGCTCTAAAAAATTTCCAAACGCCAAATCTAGTCACGATATCTTTATTAAAAAACAAAATATAGCGAATTTTGATTTAAAAAAGTTATTTTGGCCGATCGGTCCTATGGGAGCAATATGATATAGTAACCGATTTTGATGAAATTTGGTGCAGTACTTGGGAACCATAAAAAACTTTTAAATACCAAATTTGGTTGCTATATCTTCATAAACAAACGAATTATCCATCTAAAAGCATTTTTTTTGTCGAGGTCGTCTCAAACACCTATATGGGAGCTATATAATTTATCCCCGATATCAAAAAAATAAAATAAACTTGTCTCCTATGCAATAATATGGGATCTAATGTGAAAGTTTGGTTACTCTAGCTGTTACCATTTCTGAGATCTAGGCGTTCAAACGGACAGACGGAGAGACGGACGTACAGACGGACAGACGGACGGACAGACGGACATGGGTATATCGACTTCTCTGTTTACCCAGATCATATTTTAGGTAACTTTGGGGTGTCTCCGACGACTCCTATATATTACATACATTTTCGGATTGCACAAACTTAATATACCCTTTGTACCATACGGTACAGGGTATAAATAAAACACTTTTAGGGCGGATTGTAAAGGAGATTACCTGCGTCAACATAAACGTTGACCAAAAATAATAATAATAATATAATTGAAAATTCTACAATTTTGTCGCTATATTAAGAAAACTCTACCAAATACAAATATAATACTTTTAATACAGTAAATTATGTTTGTTTGTCCTTTATAGACTCACGGACTATCCACTATTATCAAACAACATTTTTTTGTTTGCGTTTCTTATGATGTGTGGAAAGTTTTTAGCATAGTTTTGTTAAGTTCCGGGAGGTGGTCATTTGATAAAAAATGTAAAATAAACTAAAAAACTGCAAAACAAGGTCAGTTTTAGGGTAATTTTATGCGTAGATTACGAAAATGTTATCCATTTCATGTTGAATCATCATTGGCCATATTGGCCTAAAATGTTGTCAAATTTAAAATAATGAATTTTTTCTAATCAAAGGCTATTACGTATTGAGTATTTCAATAATTTTCATTTCATTATATTATTCTTGGGCGTAGCAAAGCCGGTCTAGTAATATTACAAAAAACTATTCCTAGGTATATATTATAATAAGTTATAAAAATACCTTTTTCGAAAAACTTCAAGTGAGCATTTAAAAATTATACCACTTTCAAATAAAATACGTATACGCAATGTTTCCAAATGTCTTGCAAAACTTATGCTGGATTTGGTGGATTTTCGGGCAGGTGACCCTAAAAAATCATTATACTCTTAGTTTATTAAAGTTTTAGAAATATAAAATCCCACGAAAAAGCCAACAATCAATTGATGCCGATCATTTTAACTTACAGTCTGATACTGTCTTTTGCATGCACTGCACAAATCTTTAATACCCTTGACCCTAAGCGTAGAGACGTAAAAAAGCAAAAGTAAAAAAAAATTTTAAACTAAAAGCTTTAATGCGTTTTAAAAGCACGCGTTTCTACTCTGCCGAGACTTAAAGCCAGCGAGAGTAATAATAAGCGGCATCAGCAACTCTGTTTCGACTTAAATCGATGATCAGCTTAGTTTTCGATTTCAACTAAAGCAGACTTGAGTTGAAAACGAAACATTTTCGATAACAAGTACAACAACAACAAACACTTAGTGCAATGGCAGCAATAACAAAAAGTGTGCCAACGGGCAAGTGACAAAGAGCAGCGTCAAGTGCAAGAGCCAGAGAAATCTTCTCTCGAAGTTTTTCATCTTTTCTTGGGTTTCTTCCAATAATAAATATTAATGGCGTGCGCCATGGCGAATCTCATAAAGGCGTGCAGCAAGTGCGCACATGTTCGCTCTCTTATGGACCAGCTCGCAACTCGCAGCGCCACTTTGAAGCTGGTGCAACAACGGCTAAAGGTAACGAGCCTCACGGCCTTAAATTGAGTGCGTAAAAGGTGGCACCGCGTTGCAGCCATTAAGTTGAAACCAACTGATCGCTCTGAACCGAACAACAACAATTGTTCAGCAAGTGCCATGACCTTTTTTTTACTTTTTATGTGGAATGAGTATTCTGTGTGCAGTGTCGAAAATCTTTTTTGGGAGTTGTAGATTTTTTATTCGTGAATGAAACAAGTCACGCGCTGTTGGTGTTAACTGGCATGTAAAGTGATTTTATTGACTATTGAGACATTTGAGTGTTTTGCCCACAAAAGGGCAGACAAATTTTGCAATCAATTTTGCCAATACCGAATATAAACAAGACTGTGTATAAACTTATGTTTGCAAGTGTATAGAAAAACGTGCAAACTCATATGCGCACCCACGCAGCAGTTAAGTTAGGTTAGGTTGAACAGGCTGTTCAGACTATGACTGAGATCAACCAGACGAGAGGGGAAGAGAGAAAGTGGATTTGCCCCAAAATCTTTGAAGGGCCCGCTTACTGTCGTGGTTCAATCTAAAAGTGTAATAGAGATTCAGTACATTTTCCCCCGGGCTCGAATTTCCTCTTTAAGACCCTGCCCAGAGACCATTTGGTCCATTGTGAAGCCTACTTGAGAAAAGGATTTTAAGAAGAAGAACAAAGGAGTAGAAAATGTACTATTGGGCAGTTACCAGTGTACTAGTACAAATTTCAACTACTCCGAACCTAAGTAGTTGCGTACTGGTTCAAAAAGACATAGTTTTTTAGTAGAAAATTATAAGAGAGCAACGTAAATTACTCTGAAATAAATGTTTGTCACCTTTGTTAATATTTAGGAAATTTGCTTATTGTCTAATAAAGACAGATTTTAAATAAAATATAAAAAAAAAACTTTTTAACAAATTTATTATTTTTTAAATTGTCCGAAGTCCTTGTTGCTCTGGCTTCATACTTTATATGTTAGAATTAAATTCTAATTCATAAATATATAAAATAACAAAGTTATTGTGTCGATGAAAATAAATTGTTTTAAAATAAAGAAATACGCGTTAAAAAGTAACAAAAAAAACTTTAAAAATTGTACAAAGGGGTAGAGAACGATCAAGAACTATTGGGCAGTTAACCTGCTGAAAATTTGTGTACTAGTACAAATTTCAACTACTCCAAAGCTAAGCAGTTGCGTACTGGTTCAAAAGGACACAGTTGCGGTTCGTAAATTTTAGTATGATAAATTGCTTCCCTGCTTCTTAAAAGAAAATTATAAGTGCGAGGTGTGAATTACTCAGAAATAAATTACCCTCACCTATGTTCATATTCACTTCTAAATATATTTATTATTTTTTTAATTTTTACAAAATAAAGACATACCCGTTAAATAGTTACAAAATAACTTTAAAAATGGTTTTGCAAACAATTTATTATTATTTACTTTAAAAACGTAAAAAAGTTTTTTCGATTAGTAAACAATTTTTAACTGGCTTTAGTTATATTTTGCTTCAACCATGACCTTACCTCAATTTTTATGTTTACTAAGCCAACGTGCGCGTACTAAAGCAATTGCTAATCATAATTTGCTTATTTTAAACAAAATATAGTATGACTAATTTTGTGCAAACCTCAAAAAAAGTGAGATATATGGTTTGTGCCAAAGTATACAAATTTTGTGAAAACTACAAATGGAAAATAAATTCAACACCGTCCCCACCTAACGAAACAAGCATTTTAATATTCCGGTATATTCCAAATGCCGTCCGAATTTTTTTCCTCAAATTGCAATCATTCATTAAAAAAATTTTGATTACCATCATCCCGAGAATTTCGAGATCATGATCAGTCCAAAGATTAAAATTCTATCCCATTCCGCCCATGCCACAGCTTTTTGCGGACTGCTTTTAT
Organism: Chymomyza amoena; assembly: GCA_037043745.1. NCBI lineage: Eukaryota > Metazoa > Arthropoda > Insecta > Diptera > Drosophilidae > Chymomyza > Chymomyza amoena. Next base: position 139,020 of record JBAMAX010001726.1, read on the forward strand.
TACAAATTTTTATTTTAACATTATTCCGAGAATTTCGAGATCATGATCAGGTCGACTTAATTTAAAATTCTATCCTATTCCGTGAGCTGCTTTTATTAAAAAATTATTGACTACCATTATCCCGAGATTTTCGAAATCATGATCAGTCGACACAGTTTAAAATTCTATCCCATTCCGCCTATGACACAGCTTTTTGCGGGCTGCTTGAGATTTCCGTCCCAAGTTAAATTAATTACAAAAATTACTACCAATTACCAATTTGATTTATAATTCAAAGTAAATATATGGCAAAGTGGGAACCTATAAAGTTTTTGTAGCTCTCTGCGAGCTCGGCCGGCTTCAGCTAAGTACTCCAAGCTAGGCTTAGGAGATATTGTTGAAGCTGGATTAGTTCATACAGTTCATATTTAAGTACAAGCCAGCTCATTTTCTAGTTCTTTTTATCTTGTTTTACAATAAATTAAAATTTCAACTATTAAATGCCTAATTTATTCATCAAATAAAACCATCACATTCATGGGTTTTTTGTAATTTTTTTTCCCCGCCTCTAATGACTTTAGACTTTTAGCATTAGACTATTATAATTTTTTCATTATAATTTAATAACACTGTAAAAAGGTGATTAATTAAGCCTGAACTTTGTTTTTAAGAAAATTAAACGTCACATTTATTCGTAATGCCTAAGAGTTAGTGAATAAAATGTAATTGAAATGAAAATTTCAATTGTTGAGCAAAAGTTTCATGACAATAATTTTTGTTTTCAAATGTCTCTTAAATTGTTTCATTATAAATAACTTCAACTAGGTTATTACTTGTGAAACGCTCTACAAGCTCAGAATGCTTAGAAACTATCTACAAAGTAGTATTTTTGCCTGTAGTAACATACCTACTCGACCTATAGAAAACATACTAATTATGCACTACACTACAAGCCGCTAAGAACTAGTCCCTAACTAGTATGTTAACAGCCTGCAGGGTGGCTGTTAAAGACAACCCGTTTGGACACTGGCCATACACACACACTCATGCAGCTGGACATTCGCACACACTTGTTCACTTTCTTTGGCGTGCAAACAAGCATAATCGCACTTACACACACACACATACACACACAGCATCCATCCAGTCAGCATCTCAGCATTGGAGCATGTGAGCAGCCCAAAGTAACTGTATATCTCTTATTTGCAATGGGCAGCACTTCACTTACCTGTAAAGCAATTTAGCAAAATGGCCGCAAATGTGTGTCGCTTTCAATTGCAATTGCAGCTAGCAGTTGAACTTTAGCCGAAAAGCAGCAAACACACAAACAACTGCACATAGTCGTAAACACATACAAGCTTAACTATAAGACACGCTTCGAACACACTTGCACAAATATTTGTCAATGCTGGGAAAAAAATTTATGTGGCACTCAGCGCGATTAAACTTAGTTTCATTTAGTTTAGTTAGTCAGGCACAATTGTTCAAAGAAATAGTAACTATATGCACATAGTAATACAATTGTATGTATTCTTGGCGAATGCAGCGCAGCATACACATACGCGTTAGTGACAAACCGGTGCACAAAATCAAACGAAAGCGTCAAATCCCGCGCACATATCAACTCAACTCGGCCCGTACGCAATCTTATTTTGTTTGCTTTTGTTTTACTGTAACGTGTTTTTTTGATAATGTTAAAAACAGTGTGTACATATGTATGCAATTCAATATTGCCATCTCTTACTTTTAACAGAATTCTATGTCGCTGCTGCTCACACGCATGCACTTATTTATCATTCACAGTCTGTTGTCGGCGTTTAGCACATGTTAAATAGCATAACAATCTGAGAGAACTCTGCTAGTAAACAATGCGCTTGCTCTGTTTGTCAACAGAGCGCAGTGAGCTTTCTCAACTGCAAGCACAGTAAAGCTTATAGATGCTGACCAATTCATTAGAGAACTTAATAATATGCCGCAAAGTAGTTTGGGATTTGTTTAAAGTAAACACAACACGTCTGTGAATCAATTTTACAATCATTTATATAGCAACTGTTTGATATGGTTACAGTAAACTAATTTTGATCAAAATATGTAAAAATCTGCGTTGAAAATGCATGCGTTTTTCTAAGCAAAAAACTGTAGTTAATTTTTTAGCTGCAAACCAATAAAATATTAGACTACTACAATATCATCTTTAATTAATGGTGTTCCCTGCCCGATCTTTAACGCGACTTAAACGGCAAGGTTTTGCGAAGACGATTGGAAGTCAGTAAGACTATCTACATTTAAAATCCTCATACGACGTTATGGGGTTTGGCTCTTATTAAATTAACATCTATATGTTGTTAAGGTGCTTAATTATGATGTACAGGCTCTACACTAAATAAAATATAAAATATTAAGAAAACTTAACTGTGAAGTAATGGCTTTTATCATTTTTCTTGTTCGATAGATAGATAGACTGTACAGGTTTAATCTACAAATAATAAAAAATGCAATGGAGTACCAAATATCTCTTTCACTGAATTAAATTTCTTAAAATTAAGTTGTTCACATTCATAATTTTACAAAATATAGAACAACCTATTGCAACCTGTTTAATAAGCTCAAAAAACTTACTCAAATATTATTTTGAATTTTCCATAAAAATGCAATTGCATACATAACAAAAAACAACAAAAGACTATAAATTTTATTTTATAAGAAGGACCCCGAAAAACATACAATAAAAACACCGATCAGTCGTTACATTTTCAAAATAGAGTTTCTTTAGTTGAAACTTCAAATTATCTCCATATTATATTACTAAATCTAAATTGGGAGCTTTTCATACGTTTAAGTATGGTTTAAGCTGACAAACTCTAAATTAAAAATTCTATTAATTAAAATTAATATAATAAATTTGCATAAAATACATTAAACAGGCTCATTTTTTAATAATTTTGTTCGCATAGCAAATTTGCGCAACATACTAAGCCTCACTGTAAACATTTCTCTCCACTGTTAAAGTTTAACATAGCACTTCTTTCACTGTTATCTTATCTATGCAGCTTTGTCTGTTAACATTGGCTGCACTTTTTGACAGGCCTGCCAGACTGCTATATTTTGTTAAAAGCACAAATCATATAGAACTGTCAAAGTGGCAACTTTAATCAAATTTGAGTTTTGCGTCGGCGCGATACGTTGCGTCGTGGATTTACCAGACGACATTTTTTCACAGCATTGAAGAAAACTAAACGAAAAATATGCTTAAATCCGAGGTGCAACATCAGTTCTGGATAACTAAAAAGGCTGTGCAACGTAAACTCGGCACCAAAGAAGATAAACACATAATTTCGTCCGATGCCGAGCTTGATGCCAAAATCGAGGTCTTCAAATCGATTGCAGAGACCAGCGGGGAGCTCTGTAAAATCATTGACCAATACCAGGAGCGCCTTTGTATACTGTCACAGGAGGAATGTGTGTTTGGACGTTTCCTAAAGGAAGCGGGCAAACGCAGTAAAACAACAGGCACCAGCATTACAAACACAGGCAAGGCCATGTCCTTTGCAGGGCAACAACGCATGTGTGTACGTGTACCACTGCTACGCCTACAACATGAAGTGGATGTATATCGCTGCCGCGCTGTAAAGGATACGGAAAACACACTGCAAGTTATGGAAAAAGAACGCACAGAATATCGCGCAGCATTGTCCTGGATGAAGTCGGCAAGCTCAGAGCTCGATCCCGATACAGGCAAGGGCCTAGAGAAGTTTCGCACGGCTCAAGCGCACGTGCGCGCAGCTAAACAGAACTTTGATGGTTACTCCATGGACTCTATACAAAAGGTAGCTGGAAAGAAGGAAGTAAGACTACAAAATAAGTTTTAATATTGTGCTCTTTGCAGATTGACCTGCTTGCCGCCGCTCGGTGTAATATGTATTCCCACGCTTTGGTCGCCTACGTGTCCGAGCTCAAGAACTTTGCGCAAAAAGCTGCCTCCACATTTCAGACCATATCCAATGCTTTGCTTATTAAGCCCAAGTATGATTTCTGTGTTTTAAAGGAGCTGACGCAAAATGAGGGTGCTGACCCAGAAGTAACAGAGCCTATTAATACAGTGGATAAGGATCAATCGCTGTTTTTCGCGGTAGGTGATTCAATAATCCTCTTAGTACTGACTGAATACTTTAAAATATTCCTTACACAAATGTTTACATTTTTTCGTTATACAGAGTGAATACCAGGACAAGGTGCCCGAGGCGCCATCTAATGAAAGCAAAACCGAGACAACGCCAACTGCTACTGCTCCAGCGCCATCCTGCGGTGATAACGAATCATTGCTCATTGAACTCTCCAAGCAGCTGGAAGACAGTCAACTTATTGACGCTGCGCTAGATGATCCCATCCTAGAAACCGACAATATAGGCAACAACAATAATAACAACTTCTGGGCGCGCATGTTCAGCCAGTCATCGCAGCCGCCACCTGAAGCCCAGCTAGCGCAACAAGCCATGCCCGCCACGAACACGCCTCAAAAGCCAGTCTCAGCTGCTGCCAAGTCAAACAATTCCAAGAATCAAACTAATAGCAACAATAATCCCTGGCTGGAGTTATTTGCTGACTTGGATCCCTTGGCCAATCCGCAGGCTTTCGATCTAAAGCTAAGCGGAGGACGCAGCGTGGCGCAGCAAACATAAAATTCAAAAGGTTTCTTGAATCATCTACAAATGTACCCAGTATATACACAAAAAGAAACTTATTTATATGTATTAAAGTAAATGAATTATATTAGAGAACAGCACGAGTAAAGACAGAAATCAAATTTGTTCCTTTAAAAAGAATCCTGAATCAATTTAACTCTTAAGAGATTAATATTCTAAAGATTAAGAATCACTTTAAACACAACACGATTCGACAATCCTATAACCAAAAATCTTTTATATAAAAATTATTTAGCACCTCTATATATTTGATAGTGCAGGATTGGCCATTTAAAACAAGATTAGCTAATTTCCATGGCGTAAATCCTAAGATATCAAGACTATATTCGTTCTCAGCTGCTGAAATACCTGGTAATTTTCTTGGTTTACTATACTACAAAGTAATTAGATTTAATCCATGTAGTGGTCTCTTAGAAATCTAAAAAATCTGTGATTCAAAACTACGTGCTTAGCTAGCACTCGTGCCGTGCTCTAATATGTTCCTACTTTATGACTAGTCCATGAAATATATATAAACTTTTGATGTAACTTTTCGCTAAACGTTCGAAATTTTTATTTAAATAAAATTTATATTGGACACAGCAACTAGGTCAGAGGCGCGCATTTAGTGTGTAAGCGTGTAGATTGGAAAGAGTGTATCAAGCAGTAGCATATGTATATTATTTAACCGCCGCCTGTGCCTCCTTCTTTGAGTTGACCAGCTCTACCAGCTCCTTGACGCGTCGCAAACAATCCTTTTTACTGCGATTTGGTATACAAGCAGCAATACAATCCCAGCGGTCAGGTGTTGTGGTTGGATACGTTTTAATGGCCTGTTCTAACAATGCTTGCTCCTCCTTGGTCCAGGTCTTTGGTGCTGCTGCCGGCGTCGGAGTGCCATTGACTTGTGGCGCTGCAGCAGTTGCAGCTGCAATGCCATTTTGCTTGGGCACTTGATTGTCCAATTTGTTCACACCATTTTGTTTAACATTCTCCTTAGTCTCCGTAGATGTCTCACCTAATGTAATATCATTTGACACCTGCACTTCCTTCTTAGACTTTTCAAAGCTCTCAAAAGCACCATCATTGGCTTGACTTTTCAGCGTGCTCTTTGAATGATCGCTATTCTGCAAGGCCTTGGCCTTGTTGAGTACATCGCGTGCGACTACCTGGCCAGCGCCATCGCTGCTATGTTGATTTATAAAGGTAGCTATGACATCCCAGCGTTGCGCTGTGCCCGCTGGGAATAAATTCACGGCCTTGATGAGCAACTGCACGTTTTCATTGCTCCATAGATCGCTTTTTTTGACCTCCTTGACATCTGATTTGGCCAGTTTTTTTTGTTGTGCCTGATTTATTTCCTGCAGCTCGCTGGCAATCTTTTGCTCTGCTGTTTGTAAAGCAGCACAAAATGCTTCGCGGCCTTTGGTTTCCATGGCTTTGTTCAAGGCTTGCAGTTCGGCTAGACTAAATGTTTCGCATATTTTTTCTGTGCCCTCCATATGCTTGATCGTGTCCTTGTCATTTTTGGCATAGTATTTACTATCCTTGACTTTGTCTCGCAGCGTTTTTCGTTCCTTTTTCAGTACTTTTTTCTGCTGCTCACGTTCTATGCGTATTTGCTCAATACGTTTTTGTTCCGCTTTCTCGGCTTTCTCTTTGGCCAAGGCAGCTTCACGAACGGCACGTTCTTGTTCAGCCTTTTGTGCCTGTGCGGCATCCATCTTGGCACGCTTTGCAGCTGCTTTGCGATCCTTCTCCTCCTGCTTAAACTTTTGTATGCGCTTGTCATTGTTATAGGCCAGATCCACTAAAGAACGAATGCGCGCCATTTCCTCCTTTTTTCGCTTAATACGCGCAGCTTTATTTTCCTTTTCTATCCAGCGACGTTCGTCACGATCTTGTCCTTTTTCTTTATCTTCTTCGTCCAGGTAGCTAAACTCACGCCAGGATTTGAATTCATACCAAAAATTGTAAAAACGTTCGACTTCCTCGCGTGTTGAATTAAAATCGCCAAAAGGTGGTACATTTGGTTTTTCGCTCCAACGTGCATTCAAATTGAAATACTTGTTAAAAGATGGGAAGTAATTTGTATCTATATCTGTTTGTGTGGGAAACGCGTCGTCGAACTCAGGATCAATGGAGTCGTAGGAGCGCCGTGTTTTGCTAGTGCCTAAAAATATCGTGATGTTAGTATAAGATTAAGATTTTTAGTTCAAGGCAATCAATATAAAGAGTTACTGCCCATGCCCGTCACATCTGTCCAAAGTAACTTACTCAATAAATTGAAGAAATACTTTGAATAAATATAAACGGACACGGGACCTTTTTTTTAATGAAAATGTGTGTTCTATGATGAATAAATATTAAATAGCAAAAATTCCTACCCAATGTCTCGTAAGCTTTTGTTATACACGTAAAATAATCGTCTTCCGTTACGATTTCTTCGTTTTTGGCTTTTCTTTTGTCTGGGTGATGCTTGAGCACTATTCGCCTATAGGCACGACGTATATCATCATCGCTAGCTTCATATCTAAATAAGAAAACGTTTTAAGTCACATTCACATACAATTTCAAGGCGCTTTAGCTTACCTCAATTTACCCAAACCCAATACACAGTAATGATCTTGATCCTTCCACTCTTTGGGATCTAATGACTTTAGATAACCTATATCCACTTCCTCGCCAGCGCCCGTCAGTTTTTCATCGGACTCACTACGCTCAACACCTGGTTCTGTAATTTGGCGGCGTGCATTGTAATAGGCCAAGCCAACACGCTCGATTTTGCAACGTACGACCTTGAGCGTTGAGAGCACCACCTCTATTTTGTTAGTCATGATGAGCCGTATATGTTACCAACGAGCTCGTTTATAAATTACATAAAATACAAATTGCTTTACGCGTAAATTTTCGAGCGAAACCAATAAAATAAAAATTAATTTAGGCGACTTCACTACCGCGTGCTGGAGAACTATTGATACCACTATCGATTGTACCGATTGTTTCAATTGATACCACTACACTATTTTGCACAACATTATCGAAATTTTTTATTTTATTATTTTTTATTTTTTTGTTTATAAAATACTCTTTTGCTGCAAACAGTTTTAAAATTTGTTATTTTTTTCTTGAAAAGACAAAAACTGCAAATTAATCGTTATCGCATTTTAAGCACAAACGATAAATTATATTTGTCAGTTTCCAGAAAGTTGGCATGTTAGTCAAAAAAAAATGACAATAGATGAGCACTACCAGCTGTAAAATAAACCAACAATGCTGATATCTATCACACCGGCCATCAATCATGCACAAAAATCATGAAAGAAGCCAAACAAGCTCCGCGGAATCTGCGCCCATCATTGCAACAACGTTAAACGAGCTGAGCGATACATTTTACACCAGCCAACGCAAGGGTCATGTCTTTCGGGTGCGCCTTAATACACATGGATTCACCCTGCAACGCGAATCTCCTAGTGGCACCAAAGAGCAAACAGTTAAATTATGCGATATTGTGGGTGCACGTTGCATGCGTTTAAAGAAAACGCATCGTTTAGCAAACGCTTGCGCCTGCAGCAGTGGTAATGCCTCGACATCACCGGCCTCTACACGAACTGCAGCAGCTGGCTATCAAGGCACGCCCAGCAAATGCAGTATAGCTAGCAAGGAAGACTATCGTCCTGCAGGAGGCGCAGCACAAAATGAACCTCACAATAGCGATGTCAGCGCCTATCTCTATGTATTCGCATATGTTTTAAAAAAGAAAAAGGGGTTTCGCAGTCATGTACATCGTGAACGTACTGTCTTGACGCTACGTTTTCGTTCCTTTGACACTTTTGACGATAATATGCGTGAAGCAGAGCGTTGGTATCGCGCTTTGCGCTGGCAGCTGCATCAAACCTTGGAGGACAACTTTGTTGCACGCTTTGAAGACGAGCGACGACGTCGCATTTTGGTGTTGCTAAATCCTAAGTCGGGCTCAGGGAAGTCACGTGAAATATTCAATACACAGGTGGCGCCCATTTTAAACGAAGCTGAGGTTCCCTATGATCTTTATGTAACTAAACATTCCAATTATGCAAGCGAATTTATACGTATACGTACGCTGGATATGTGGTGCTGTATTATGGCTGTCGGCGGCGATGGACTTTTTCATGAAATACTTAATGGAGTGCTGCAGCGTGAAGATTGGGAGCAAGTGTTGAGTTCCACAGCGTTGGCCATTGTGCCCTGTGGGTCGGGAAATGGGCTGGCACGCTCCATTGCGCATGGATATAAGTGAGTAGGATAATAATCTGTTACGTCTAAGCTTCGACTAACTCCTTGTTTTTCTTTCCGTAGCGAACCCTATGGCAATAAACCTATACTTAGCGCGGTACTTACCGCCATCAGTGGCCAGACAAAGCCCATGGACATTGTACGCGTGGAGTTGGAAGATAGAGCTTTATACTCATTTTTGTCCATTGGCTGGGGTCTACTCTCAGACGTTGACATTGAAAGCGAACGCATTCGCATACTAGGCTATCAGCGATTTACTATTTGGACCTTGCATCGCTTGGTAAGCCTGCGCACTTATCGGGGAAAGATAAGCTATCGTTTAAAGGACCAACAGGCGACGCAAGAAAGTCTGCTGCAACCCCAGAAGCTACATCATAGTCGTAGCTGCACTACGGCAATAGATAAGCTTCCTAATCCGAGCTTCCATCAATCTACGGAGTACCTGCCACAAGAATTTGAGGATGTTATATCGCTTGAAACCTCAATCAATCATTCCTTCCGCTCGCGTTGCGATAGTTGGCTCTCAGGCGGATCACGTCGCAGTTTTTACTACTCCATATCCGAAAGTGTGTACCATAGTTTGTCTGGAGAGAGTGATATTGTAGTGGACGCGACGACAGCAGATGGTCCTCGACAAACTTTTGGACCGCCATGCAATATGCCAGAACTAGGAGAAGATTTACCCACTGATGCGGATTGGCTTATAGAGGAGGGTGAATTTATAATGATGCATGCATGCTATCAAAGTCATTTGAGTAGCGATTGCCATTTTGCACCCAAGGCGCTTCTTAATGATGGCACAATCTACTTGATTATTATACGTGGCGGCATAAGCCGACCTCAGCTACTAAGTTTCCTCATTAATATGAGTTCTGGCACACATTTGCCGGAGAAGAATACCGAATTTGTCAAAGTGCTGCCTGTGACGGCCTTTCGCCTCGAGCCTTATGATGACCATGGAATTATTACAGTTGATGGAGAGCAGGTGAAATTTGGTCCACTGCAGGCAGAGGTGTTACCGGGCATTGCACGGGTTATGATACCAAAATAAAAGCATAGCAGGCTGCATATTAATATTAACATACAAGCAATAATCTCCAATAGGAATCTCTGCATTTTTCTAGTTTTAACAAGTAGAGGATAAAAAATTGAATCTAATCTCGATCATTGTTGTTATTGGTACTTAAGGTAAATTATCAATCAACCAGAGAAAATGAGTGTTGTGTACTTTAATATTAGCTAGACTAATGGAATATTTTTAATATGCTTTTCCGTGTTAAATTTTTTGTAAAATTGTCAATGTTATTTATAAAATGAATGTATTATTAAAACGCTACTAATTTGATTGTTTATTATTTTTAAATTCAAGGGACCGGAACGGGACAAAATAATTTTACGTTGTTATTGCACTTTTTTAATATATGTTTATTTTAAAAGTTTTCGTACTTAATTCATTATATTTTCTTTTAGTATGTAGTCAAATAAGTCAATTATAGCTCTGGCAAAAAAGCTCCCCCGCAATTGTTAAAATTTTGTTTGTAACAAAACAAGACATTAATCAATTGACTAACGGTCAAGCTGAAATATTTATTACGATGAGTTGTCAGCTCTCGTCAATTGAGTGCTATCGATAATTTTGTTGTCAGATAAAGCAAAAAAAAACAATGCTAGGTGAAAAATATTAATTTTCACGAAAAACTAAAGGAAATCAATCAGAAGTATTATTTAAAATAAGTTAAATTTAAAGGCAACGTGCTTGCTTGCTAAAGTTAAAAGTTGTTTTGTGCAATCATTGGATAATCTCGACAGCAATTGATACAATATGTCGTCCGAAGAACTAGCGCCAGTTAACGAACAGGACTTAAAGGATCTGAAGGAACGCATGAAGCTCATAGCCGAGGCAGATGCCAGTCAATACCACAATGAATTCTCATTGAAGCGGTATTTGCGCGCCTTTAAAACCACAGATGACGCATTTCAAGTGAGCACACTGCGCCTACGCAGCGATGACATTGAATTAGTTATATATTATATTGTTTGTTTTTATCTACCCTCAGGCCATACTCAAGACAAACAAGTGGCGTGAAACCTATGGCGTTGCCAAGTTACATGAGATGGAACGTAGTCATTTGGAAAACAAGGCGCGACTTTTGCGTCATCGTGATTGTATAGGCCGTCCAGTTATCTATATACCGGCCAAAAATCATAGTTCATCGGCACGTGATATCGAGGAGCTTACGCGTTTTATTGTCTACAATTTGGAGGAGGCCTGCAAGAAGACTTTTGAAGAGGTGACCGATCGTTTATGCATTGTGTTCGACTTGGCCGAGTTTAGCACTTCCTGCATGGACTATCAGTTAGTGCAGAACCTCATTTGGCTCCTGGGTAAACATTACCCAGAACGTTTGGGTATTTGCCTAATAATCAATGCACCTGGCATATTTTCCACCATTTGGCCAGCCATTAGAACTTTATTGGACGACAATACCGCCAAGAAAGTTAAGTTCGTCAGCAATGAGATCGAACTATGTCAATTTCTTATACCGGATATATTACCTACAGATATGTAATTGGCTTACTACAGTCTTAGACATATCTAGCAACACCACTTAACTTTAGCTGCAATGCGACGACGTGTACCTAACTTTTAGAACCAGTACCTTCATCACTTGATAAAATGTATAATATATATGTGCGTTTATGTGATGCATGTACAAAGTCATATATTTAAATTAGAGAAATGCGTTAATCATTAAATGTAATGTGTAACTTGTGTTAGTGTCTTGTTGACTGTTTTAGATAAAGGTTTATCTATCGCATACTTATTTATATGTAGTATACACTTATTGTAAAGCAAATAAAGCCCAAAATATATATAAAATATATGTATCTACTTCTATTCATATCTGTCTGTGTGAATAAAGTTATAAACAAACTAAAAAAAGCAATTGGAAATTAAATTTAATGACTCTCAAGGAGTGGTTTCACGGATCAGTCGCGTCACCAATCAAACCCCTGTCCAATTAGATAAGTTAAAGACCTTGCTATCGAAAAATCTTTTCGTGATTACGCTGCTATCTAATTTTGTAAATAGTTGACTATCAATTGGCTATAAACAAATCGTTTTCGCGTTCATTTGTAGGTAAATACACTTTTACCAAAGCCTTAGCGCGCAATAGTGTTTCATTCATTTATCTTTTGGTATGTGCTTATCATGTATTAAAAAATAAAATTGCAATCAGCTCTTCAAACAACTAGTTGTCTGATTTGAAAACAATAGTTTGAAATATAGCGCCAAGCTTATTAAGTATACTGCCAACTTGTTGAAAAAAACACTCCAACACGGTTTGATGGGCAGCACTGGTACAGCTCATTGGCACCAACCAACTGGTTATTATCATTCGGCACTGAAATGTTATTCAAGCATATTGATAACGCGAGAAATACGAAATCAACAATAACGAAATGGCGACTACTGTGCAATCAACAAATCAACGATTTAAAACTAAATATCAGTAATATACGAAGCGTGCAACGAACAACATGCCATTTTATATTGCTGCTTTAGATGTGGGCACAACGTCAGTACGTTGCTTTGTGCTTGATGAGAAGTGCTCCATTAAGGGGTCGGCGCTAGATGCTGTGGGTTAATTGTCAATTTAATTGCAGCTGAACTATCAAATGTGCTGTTTCTGACATTTTTTTTCTGTCGTACGCAGGTCGAACTACTTAATCCAAGACCAGGCTATTTTGAGATCGAACCTGAAGCACTATGGCGTAAGATTGTGAAGGTGATAACACAAGCGATATGTGGTAAGTGTGTCAAATTACTTGAAGTAGACTATTTATAAACATACCCCCATAACAGACGCTAAGCTACTGCCCTCGGATATTAGCTGTCTGAGCATTTCCACACAACGCTGCACATTTCTAACATGGAATCATCGCACAAAAGAGTACTACCACAATTTTATTACTTGGAAAGATCTGCGCGCCGAGAAACTAGTAGACAACTGGAATACCAGCTGCACGCTACGCACAATGAACGGCGCCTCTTATGGTTTGTATTTATTAACGGGCAGTGCACGCTTTTTGGCTGGCAGCGTGTTGAAACTTATGAATGGCCAAGTAACACCCCGTTTGCTTCACGAAATGAAGCATAATATGCGTCTACAGGAAGCTCTACAGAAGGGCGAAGCGCGTGTGGAGCTGCTAGACTCTTGGATTTTGTACAAACTGAGATCTGGTAATGGACTGGATCCAGATGTGGAACATATCACAGATATTACCTCAAGTACTGCCACTGGAATGTATGATCCGTTTACCTTAAGCTGGTCTGCGATGGTCCCTTATGTTTTCGGCATAGACGTAAGTAGATATAGACTACAGCTTAATTGCTGAAATTGATTTGTAGATAAAGTCATCCAACTTTAACTAATTGAAAGCTTTATAGTTAAAGATTCTGCCGCGGGTTGTTGACAATAGCTACAGTTTCGGACATGTGCACCCTGCAGCTTTTGGAGAAAACTGGGACAAAACGCGTATACCTATTGCGGCCTCAATAAGCGATCAAACGGCTGCAATGTGGGGCTCTCAATGTTTTGCCAAAGGCGATGCCAAAGTAACTATGGGCACAGGCGCATTTTTAAATGTAATTACAGGCATAGAGTGTCATGCCTCAATAACTGGCATGTATCCGCTTGTGGCATGGCAGCTGCAACGTACTTCAAGTAAACCGGCTACTGTGTACTGCATTGAGGGTGGGTCCCATGACTTTGGCACAGTCGTGAAATGGGCCCAGTCTTGCGGTTTATTCAATGATCCATTCGAAACAGCAATGATGGCCGAGTCTGTGCCGGATACTGACGATGTGTTTTTTGTGCCCGCCTTCAGCGGCATGGGCGTAAGTATCACGTGTTATTATTAATTATTCATAATAATAATATTTCTTTATTATAGCCGCCTGTTAATGACTACAAGGCTGCCAGTGGCTTCATTGGCATGACTCCGTCCACATCAAAGGCACATCTGGTGCGTTCCCTGCTTGAGAGCATTGTATTTCGTGTGGTCCAGCTTATTGAAAGCGCCGAACAGGAGACAAAGCAAAAATTGGAGATCATTAGGTGAGTATTAATATTTCAACAATTTATGGCTTGAACTGGAAACGGGTCATACGTCATGCTTGGCAAAAAACAACTAAAAGTCATAACCAAGTCGTCCAACTAGGAAAAAATGGTTTTCACGTTAAATTGTTTCAAAGCAAAGTAGATACATTGTCTATTCGTGTTATTAGTGAATGTTAAAAGAAACTCTTTTTTTATAGGGTCGATGGCGGTGTCTCTCGAAATGACTTTGTGTGTCAATTTCTTGCCGATGTTAGTGGTCTGAAAGTGGAACGCGCTACAAATATAGAATCCAGCATTATGGGTGCTACCTTTTTGGCTGGCATTAACCATGGTATCTGGCATGACATAGAAGATATTAAACGGTTTCGTATTGTCGACCGGCTTTTTGAGCCACGCCCGCAGCTCTATGAGAGCATACGTGATCGGCTGGACAAATGGAGCAGCGCCATTGAACGCTTTTGCGGTTGGTACTAACTGATGTTTGATGATCTTATAACAGTATACAGGTTTAGCAATTTTTTAATAAATTATATATTAAGTCTTAGTATAAAATTAGCAATGTGTCTGGAAATGTTATTTTGCTACTTAATTGAAGCGTTGCTGAAAATTCTGCTGCTGATTAAACATCATTTGTTGAGATTGCTGCTGCTGCTGATGATGGAAATCCTGCTGTTGATTGCCGGATTGATTCGTGGAGCCCGACAAACGCATACGCTTGGCATTGGGTTCGTTGTTAATGTTGGATTGATTCATTTGCTGCTGCTGTTGTTGTTGCTGCTGCTGCTGTTGTTGCTGCTGTTGTTGTTGCTGACGTTTGTTGTCTGATTTATCCTCTTGATCGTCATCTGTCAGGAATTCCCGTTTTGGATATGGTATGGGACAGCCTGCAAAAACGTCCTGCGTTGGCAGCGGCTCCTCTTGAAAATATTGGTCCTGCATGGCCTGTTCTGAGGTAATACGTTTGTTGGGATCCATGAGCAGTAGTTTTTGCAGCAAATGGAATGCTTTACTATCCGGTTTGATTTTATGGCGTTCCATATATTTAGCTAGAGAGCAAGCTGAGTAAGTGGAACGCTTAAAGTCTTTTGTCAATGTATGATGCTCTGGCATTTTCTTAATATCCTCCCAGTCTTTGTCTTGTGGAAAGCCCATGACATTGAATATACGATCAAGTTGGTCGTGATGATAAGGATTGCTGGTTTTAATGTCCTCCTGTCGGCAGTGAAATATTGGCTCCGATGTTAAGAGTTCGGCAAAAATACAGCCAATAGCCCAGATATCTATGGCTTTTGTGTAATGACGCGCGCCTAGCAGCAACTCTGGTGCTCGATACCAAAAGGTGACCACAACAGGATCCAAATCTGCAAGTGGCTTTAAAGGTGCATTGAAAAGGCGTGCAAAGCCCATATCAGCTATTTTAACGCGACCTCGCTCATTTCCATCGCCCATTACAAGTATATTAGCGGGTTTTAGATCACGATGCAACACCCAATTGCTGTGCAGATAGTGAATGCCATCCAAAATTTGATACAACAGACTTTTTACCATGCCGCGTGGCACAACCACTTGTTTCTTGGTCGCCTTGGCAGCACGATGGAATTTTATGATATGCCAAAGATCATGTTCCGCATAGTCAATGAGCAGAAAGACCTTACGATCGTTATGGGACAGAAAGACGCGTATAAGCGTTATAACATTCTGATGCTTCAGCTCGCGTAGTAGAGCAATTTCTCGGCAGGCAGACATAGAGAGGCCAGTGCCATCAATTTGTTTAAGGGCATATTCCTTGCCATCACTAAAAATAAAAACCAATTTAATAAATGTGCAAGATACATGCATTTGTACATTAATGGAATACTTCGTCCTACCTTGTTTCTTTCCACTTGGCTTTGTAAACATGGCCGTAGGTACCGCGTCCTACCTTGCAGCCTTCATAATTAAATAAATCCTCCACCTTGGTACGCTCCATTTGCGTTTTCATTTTAAAGTCGTAGTCCATTTTGTAAAAATATTTATAAAATTCGCATGCATTAAAATTAATTGTCACTATGCCATTGATGCCGCTCAGCTGTTTTGCATTTGAAGCGGCATAGAATTAGTGCATTTTATTTCCTTACGCAAGTTGGCAGCACTACTTGTATAAAGTACCACTGCACATAAGTTGGCATTACCATAGCATAACAAAACGCAACACGTTCTTAGTTTATCAACAATTTAAAAATATAATTTTATAATGGCCAAAAGAAACGTGCGTGCCAAGGCCAAAAGCGCTGTGGCTGCCGTTAAGCATAAGGCACAGGAAGCTAAAGCTCAATTAAACAAAAAGTCACGTCAGGAGCAGTTGCTGCACAAAACCTTGACGCCCAAAAAGACTATTACAAAAAAGGAAAAATCTGCAGAGAAGCATAAAAAACTGCTAAATCGCTTTGCACAATTGAAAAAGGAACGCAAAGAAGCCCAAGCTTCAACGAATCGCCAGAAAACAGCTGTAATAGGTGACCTTAAACCACTGCGTGATGCACTGCCTTCATTACAGGACATATACAAGCTTGTTAAAAGCAAAAAACACGATCCTCAGGAACAGAGCGCATTGACGGAATTAGAACAGCCACATCTAAGCGCCAAACAAAAGATTAAAAAGAAACGCGAGAATATAGTCAAACGAGTGCAATCATTTGAGAAACTAATTAAGGATAAAAATTTTAGGCAAAACCCACGCGAGGCCATCACCGCTCACGTGCGCAACAAGTACAAGACAATGGAAGCGGACGACGATGATGAGTAGGATCTAACTCTAGATAATAAATTTAAGGCATATATTTTAACAACTCGAACTGAACTATTTTTTTAAATAAAACATGAAATTGTGCATTTCTAAAAACTAAATTAACTTGTAATGTGTTTGAATTTTATAAGTATGTGAAACACCTGTTGCTTTCTTACCAGCTGGAATTGTGGATGAGCATTTAACTCAGAATCTTACCGACCGTTGCCCCACAGTGCCCTATGGGGCTGATATAGCATAAGCTTTGAATAACAAATTAAGTTGCAATAAATTGAATTAAAGATTGAAGAGCTACAGATTCAGCCTAGTCATAAAGAAAATTTAGTTTTACAAAAAAAAAACCAAAATATTCGTTGTTTTTTTTAATACATCTATTTTCGATATGTTCAAATATTTTAATTCTAATTCAAACATTTTGTGATCAAAATAAACGGAATGATATTTTCGTAATTGTGGCTTTTATGGATTTGCTGTTTGCTTGATGACATCATTGGGTATGACGAAAAGGAAACATTCCATTGGAGTGTTTAATGACGCAAGTTTGTTCCAAACATCATGCACTGGATCGTATTCCTCAACGTTATTCAAATTAAACCAATTTGAATGCCAGCCGCCAACTACAATAATACGATTAGCAAACAGAGCACAGCCATGGAAATACCGGCTGACTGTCAGCGAGGAAACCTTTGTCCATTTATTAATATTTGGATTGTAACACTCAACATAATTTAAAGTTTCACCTTCGCCAAAGCCGCCTACTGCATAAATAAGCCCATTTGCTTGTGCCACTCCACAACCTCTACGACCTTCGTTCATGGGCGATAAACGACTCCACTCGTTTGTGCATGGATCATACCTTTCCACATCGCTCAAATACGTATTACAATCATTATGTCCACCAATAACATATAAGAAATCGTTGAAAACCACCACACCGAAAAAATCTCTTGCAGTGGGCATGGGTGCCACATTGTGCCAAGTATCTGTTTTAGGATTCCATCGCTCTACTGTATTTAAAGATGAATTCTCAGTACACCCGCCTACAGCATAGAGTAATCCCTTAACCACTGCCACGCCCACACCATGCCTCGGTGTGCTCATTGGTTGGAGTTGGGTCCAGGTCATGCTTTTTAAGTCCAAGCAACACATTGTTTCTGACGATTGACTTCTCTCAACTCCCCCAACCAATATCAACTTATTCTCAATAACAGCCGCACCAAAACTACAACGTAGTAATTTTAGTTTCTTTACAATCGTCCATTGCTTCCGAGTAGGACAGTAGCTCTCAAGGGTAAGTTCATCTCCCAATAAATTTATACCAATTGCCAGCAAACAATCATTACTTGCCGTTCCCTTTCTTCTGCCAATTGATAACAGTCGCTCGGGCATTAATTGACACTTGTAGGCTTCTATAAATAAATGCTGGCAGTCATTGGCACTGCATACACCCTCCACATGTTCCTCAATAAAAGAAGGATTCAGTAGTGGCAGCTTCACCTTGGCCATCAGTTTTGGAATGTGCTTTTTGCGAGCGGGCTCATCAAAGCGCAACCAAGCCATAAGACTTTGAAAAACATTCTCTTCCGATGGCACTTGAAGATCATCACTGGACAGCAGCTTTTCCAACTGATCAGCACTCAATTGTAAGAACTCCTGACTCTGACTTACATCCACAAAATGTTTGCTGGTATAGTCCACAGCGAGTTCCATCAAATTTGTGCAGTTGTGTTGCTCTGCAAGGAGACTTATGCCCAGACAATTAGATGAGTTCAACTTGCGTGCCATATAATTGCAACAGGCTGTGACTGCAGAGTCCATTTGCCATCTATGGGCGGTAGTAAGCAGCATTTCAAAATTCTCGTCATGGACATCAAGGTGTCCCGTGTAGCAGTAGTTGACCAGAATTTGTAGAGCATCATGGTTTACATCACCAAGAGTCACCTCATTGGCGTTGCCTTCACGCATTGAACTGGTGAACATGGCCGAAAAGAATTGACCGTTGGCGGACAACACCAAACGATGGGCCGGCACACGTTTTCCGTCTATGCCCGAGATGAGAAACACATCGCACAATTGTTTTCTATCCAGATGCAATTTCATAAGTTTTAGAACTATATCGGCATGGTTATTATTATTATTACTTTGCGTAGACATGGCGTATTTAATATATTCGTGCAGTGACTGATAAAATTTGCGAGTCAACAAATGGTTGTAAACAGCAAACAGCTGACAGTGTGACCGTATCATAAATATTTAATGCCATACTTGCACTTCAGTTGGGCAATATGTTTGTTGACTTAATACCAAAAGCGCGAGTTTAAAAATGCCACCAACTGTGATAATTGAAATAAAATAACTAAGTTCTCATTTCATAGAAGCTCCATCTAAGAATTACAAAGTCAGCAAAATGATCGTCGCTGAAGCGATAATACTAATATGTCATTATTTTAATAGACTTGACTTTGTACTTCCTTTTTTCTACACTTCTTTGTACTCTATGTATTTAAAATGTAAAATGCCTATGCCTACTTGGGGCACACAGTGCCCTTTACTTTTGCTCTACCGCATATTGACTGCAATAGTAAATAATTAAAAAACCATCTATTCACTTTTTATGCTTTATTAAGAAATATAATTAATGTATGCATAGCTTTAAATCATTTAACGCTGTATATAATATAATAATATATTATATAAATATTACACATACGAATGTAAATTGTAAGCATTTAAATATAAAGTATAACCATAACGCGCTTAAAAAAAAAGTATTTCTTTTAACATAAACCAAATTAAATTTTTTGTAATAAAGCAAATGGAGAAATAGATAAATGTATACTGTTACTGCTTTTAATATATGTATCTGCTTTTGGCTATTAAATCGAACTGCTACTATAGACTTTACTAAACGCATCGGGATTCGAGCGTAAATTCTATAATTATGTGTCAACTTGGTGTTTCATCTCTTACAGTGAACGGCACGGAATCAATGCACAGTGCTTAGACGTTTCTACAGCTATTCAAGTTAATTGTAAGTTAATTTTTTGTTTATTTACTTGTGAGATCATTTAAACGTTAGTTAAACATTTTTTAATCAAATTCTCCAATTGCACTAACAGCTGTATTGCATATAGTACATGCAAGTACTATATTTTAAATGTAAAGTGTTTTTATATATATTTTTTTTTTAGTTTTTTAGATAGCTTACACAGTTAAATAGCTGAAGTTTTAATTTGTACATAGAGCTATGTAAATATATTTATTTAAATGTTACCATAATTTTAAATGGCCCAGTTTGTGGCTTCTTTTTACTCAGCTAAAGCGATATAAAATTTTTGTCATTTTCATAAAAAAAAAATGAAGTTTAAGTTAAAGCAAAGTCTTTTCAAGTAAGTCAAAGACAGTTAAAATTACTCTGGCTTAATCAATAAAGTTTCTAGCTGTGTAAATCTTAAGCTAACACTGTTTTAAATTTCTCCAACATTGCGTCTAAACTTAAGTTACAACCTACAGCGTTACTGTGATCATGATTGCAAAAATATGATTCATTTTTTTCTTTTGGGCATGGTTTAATGGGGTTAATAAGGTCTGTTAAAAGTACGTTATATAATGGTTACATCTATGCCTAGGTATAGGTTTTGCACAAGATAAACATTTAAGAGTTAGAAACAACAAACAAACTAATTTTAAAATGTGTACTACATGAACTATACGCCGTGTCCATATTCGTTTACTTATTCAGCAGAAACATCAGTAATCTGTAAAATAAAACAAATTAATAAAAGATCTGATAGGACTTAGAGAACTTAAAGTAAAATCGTCAAGATATTCGTTAATTTTACAAAAAGCTTTATTGCTCTTAAATTTAATTTTATTACTAACCGAAAGTTGATGCCCTTGTTAGAAAGTAAACGGTTGCACTCTTCTGAGCCATCCGGCAAGGGCAGCACATAGTATTCACTCTCAGTATTCTGAAATAATCAGTACCATCAGTTATTACAAAATTCAATTAAAATTAATTAGCTTAGACGTACCGTCTCGGTAAACTCGTTCTTGTAGATTTGAGTAGAGACCTTCATATCTGAGAATGGGCCCTTGAGCGCAAAGAAATGTATGCTCATTGGTGTGCTGGTTTTAGTTTTCAATATTAACTGATACGTAATTGTACGTTCATTTGATTGGTGTGGATCACGTTGGCTGTTATTAATGCGTGCCTTAACAACCCACTGCTGATTGAAAGCCGAAAAGCGAGCCGTCTCATAGAATAGTTTGTGTACATATTCATCGGTGCGATAGGGCTTCATTTGCAAATCTAAATAGAATAATTATTGAGTACACCACATTAACATTGACCCAAAAACTGACCATTGAATATAATTTTCTCATAGCTCAGCAAATCGATGAGTGTACAGAACATTTTTTTTTCTTCTTTGATTTTAGCGTCGTGTGCTTCCAGAGCAGCCATAACCTCATAGCCAGATTTTTGAGGATGAAGACATTGACGTTCGTGTTCAGTTGCTAATAAAATAAGTAAAGCGTTATTAGAAATTTGTTTAAATTATATGTAGTTACTTACTCTCATGATAAGGTCCGCGCCATAGACAGCCAATTCGAAAATATTTACATTTTGTAGGACGTTCCTGGCATTCATGCTGCTCATGACGCTCTAAGGATTTGTATGGGAACTCCTTGCTACAAAACTGTAAAGATAAAATGAATCGTACAAATGCTCTTTTTAAATTTCTTGTTTAATGCACCCACCTGACACTCGCTGGGCAACTCGGATGCGGCCTTCTCAACAGCCAGGTTACGTGAAGCAGTGCTCTTAGAAATCTCAACACGGCAATTGGGACATGTGGCAATCTGATCTCGCAGGCTAGAAGTTTAAAGTAGATAACAGAAAAGATACGAATATTACAAAAAGCTAGTCGTTTGGAACTCATGCTAAAGTTTAGAAAGCAAATCAAATCACTGTAAATAGTTTTTCAAGTCGCTTAATTTGCGTGTTACTGTTTCATACCGTCCATCAGCCAGAAGGTGTGTGAAGCAGGCAGCGCACATCAGGTGACCCATTTGGCACTGTAAATAGAGAGAGCAAAGGAAGAAAGAGCAACGTTTTAGTGGGCGCATGTCATGAAATATACTTGGATGAGTTATATATACAAATATATATAAAAACTAAATGAAAAATTGGAATATAAATTAACCTGCAATTAAAGAAAAAGAAGAAAATTTGCTATTAGTCAAAATACGCCTTGGAAGTTGAAAAAAAGGTAATGTCGTATGGGTATGGGTATTGTTTTTTTTTTTCTTTTGTTGGAATGGATGGATATTTGGTTAGGTGAGTCTGAAATAAGTATGACAGGACGATTGAAGTGTCTAAGAGCTTCATTTGTAGTTAGTTGTCTTGGTGTATCGAAAGCATAGTGGTTGGGTGTTTTGGGTTGGATTTTGTTTGTTGTTGGTGTGTTCCTTGCATTTTGAAATAAAAACGCTAGATTTATTTGGTTGCATTTTTTAACATTTGCACTTGTTGCAATTTATTGAAGTAAATTCAGTTTTTTTTTTTTTTGGATGGTACTATAATACATATTTTAAATATCACTTTAATGCTACTATAAGGACTGCATGTTGCCTTTTTGCTATGTGGTAAGTTTAAGTACTTTTTTTTTTTTTTCGTTTTTTTTTTACTTAGCAGTTACAATTACAAAACTTGTGCTTACAAAAGTTAGCTATTTTTTGACTTATACATATTTAATAATCATTAGAGAAGAGCAATTTTAGTTATTGTTAGAGACTACATACATATAAGCTACAATGAATTGAAGCTCTATTGTTAAATCATAAAGTAAAATCATTTTTAAATAATATATATATATTTTTTTTTTGTGTTTTGTTCTTTTCTAGTTTTTAGAGCCAATAGTTTAAAATTATATTTTATAATTGTGTCAAATGAATGATTCTGCAAAAGTGTTGATTAAATATATTTGTTGATTACAGCACAGAGCACCTAAATTAAAAAGAAGCTGACAAGGGAACTTTTTTTGTTTGGTACCTTTAGTTTTTACTACCATAACCATTTGAATTTGTATAATCGGACATGCTGTAAACTGAAAAATCATCTATTTCTAAAGTTTGTAAGCGCTGTAATTTAAAGTATTCTGCAAAATTAACTGGAGCATCTGAATTTCTAAAAGTAGCTATAGTTAGCAACTAAGAATTTAGATGTTTAAAATAACTAACACTCTTAACTTCATTGCCAAAATGTTCTTATTTCCGATAATCCTTGAACGTCCTGCATACTACAATTTCATTGTCCAAATATTTTTATTTCTGATAATCCTTGAACGTACACGCCCAACTCCTAAAATTTCCAAATTCGAAGCATTCTTGTACCCTAGCATTTCTTCTCCTACTTATAAAAATAACTATCCCATCAAGTGAGCCAGAAGCGTGTTGGTCGAAGGTCAGCTCCTCTACGTGCTTCTGACTCAGTGGCAGCGATTGACAATGCACCCCGCTGTGTTCCAGACCAATAAATGCGGGCATACCATTGTCAATTATGGAAATGAACAAAAAAAAAATGTGCTGTCTAAAATATCTTCGTTTCGGCATTTGCCGAAGCGTGATAAAAATTATAGCTGACTTTTCGGGCTGGTTTTTCTTTTAGTTTGGAATTTCTATTTGTGAATACACAAATAAATAGCTGAAAGAATGTGCGATATGCACGTTGTAGATATTTTTGTAACCAAGAGATAAGCGCTGTAGTATTTACGAGTATATGTGTGTGTGTGTAAATGCATTGCGTTTGCAATTGTATTTGTGTATCTATATCTGGAAAATTGTTGCCCCTGCCCCAAAGTATACATACAATCATCTTTATATACTTGGCAGCTTCCCATTTAAGTTCGTCATTTGCTATGAACATTGTTAAGTTGAATGAACTTGTTTAGAGCTTAAACTGAGAGTTTTAAATAAAGACAGCGGCAAACTTAAAACACAGCTGTTTAATAATTAAATAAAAAGATAAGGTAGACAAAATTATAAAAATCAAACTTAAAAGCTGTTCAAGATTTGCATGGCTGTTTCCACATATTGACAATATGCGCTCTTTTATCGTGGTGCCTCTCTCATTTTTTCATTTTTTTTGTTGGTCTTGGCTCATACGTAGTAGACATAACAAACCCAGCTGATGATGTTTTTGTAGATAAGCAGAGTCTGACGTTGAAAGAAGAAGCGACAACAACAAAGCAAAGCAGGCAAAGAAAAAAACGCTGATCAACACACACACACGCACACACAGAGCTAGAGATACACACATGCTTAGAGCTAAACAGGTAAAACGTGTTTACGCTTAGAGATTGCAGGTCGTCAAAATACAGCACAACAAACAAAAAGAAAAGAAATTACTAATGCACAGATAACAAAA
Source organism: Chymomyza amoena (assembly GCA_037043745.1). Lineage (NCBI taxonomy): Eukaryota > Metazoa > Arthropoda > Insecta > Diptera > Drosophilidae > Chymomyza > Chymomyza amoena. Next base: position 163,296 of record JBAMAX010001726.1, read on the forward strand.
ACCTGCAAAGTGATTTTCAATACCTAGTGACAAATATTACATTTCAACATTACAGAAAAAAACGGCCAGGAAAAGCTTAATGCGTAGTTTTGTTGTTTAGCGTGGTCCCAGCCAAACAGCTGACTTGGCTGCCACTATATAAAGCCATGTGTACAAGCAAGACAACCCGAAAGCTAACAACAAGCAGTAAAAGCAAAACAATAACAGAGAGCGCACACGGCAAAGAGCATGAGCGAAAAAGAGAGCATATATGCGTGTGTGTGTGTGTATGCTTAACGTAGCTTATTTTAATGCTAAATTTGCTAATTAATAATAATTTGTTGAAATTTTCGAAATGAAGAAAAAGTTGTGCACACGCCCTTATAACATTTACATAAAGCGTAATTTAAAGCGCACAGCTGGCTGCGAACATAAAACTATGACGCAGTAATATTTTTATAGTCAATTTATGTATACATACATACATATGTATGTATATAGGGGAGAGAGAGAGAGTAAGAGCGAGCTAGCTAGCCTAATAGCAACACTGCACCGTTATTAGGGGCGATTGTATACGCAGTTTTTTTTTTATAATAAGCGTCAAAGTCAAAGTATCTATAGGATATGCATATCTATATATTACGTAAAAGCGATTTGCAGTTATGTATTTGTTTATCAAATTAATTATAAACAGCAGCGACAATTGTCAAAAGTATGAATGAATGTAGCACAACAACAAAGCGCTATGAATGAAAACAGAGACGTCAGTGTTGCTGTGTGTTTTGTTTTTGGGTGCGGGCGAGGCAACAATGTTGACGAGGTCGCACAACACAGAAGAGAGCTGCTAAAAATAGGCCACGACGTTAAAATTAAAACAATAACAAATGCCTCAAATTAAATACAGACATACATACACACGCAAAAACCTACATAAATTGTTTGTATCTTGCTGTGGGCATATAAATTGCCTTGTTGGCTTCAATTGTTATGGGCAGCATTAAGGAATTTGACAAATTTTGTGACGCAATAGCGGAAAACGCATTAAATCTTAACTGCGTAAAATATTAGTGGAAAGGGTAGGGTGGTTGGAAAAACAGGGCTTCTGCTGGTGAGCCTTTAATTTGTTAGCAACGTAGTGAGTCGGCGCCAAGCTGCCCAAAAAGGGTTGCAGCAGTAACTTCTGGATATCTTGGTCTAAAACGCAATAAAAGTGCAGCAATTGCACTATGGGCTGCACTTAATGCCAATACGTGTGAGTGAGCGAGCTATATGTGTGTCAGCCTACAGTGGCGGACCCAGAGGGGGAGCTGACAACCTGAGCTCCGAACCTGTGTCGGAAATAATACTGTACGTAAAATTTAGACGCCACCCAATCCATTTTTTTTTTCTGAATCCGCCACTGCGCACAACAGTGGGCTGTGGTGGGGCAACAATATGCCTGCCTGGCATTGTGTGTAATTTCAAGGCGACGTTGGCCTCGCACATTCGCGCTGCAGCAATAACGAAAACGTAACAATAGACGAACAACCAACTAACATATACATATATACGGGTATGTTTTGGGTACGTGGTTGTTGTTGTTTTTGTTGCTGCTGCACATATGCGCTCTCTTTCCAACGCGCTCTCGCAAGACAGCTGTGCGTTTGAAAACAAGTTCGCTGCTGTGGCGATAGACAACCCCGGTGTATGGTGCGGTGTGGGAGTGGTTCAGCTTACAGCTGAGTTTGCTCGAATTGTTTGTATACACTCGCCACACACACAGATACATACGCGTGCAAGCGAAGAGAACGCACGACAGCTAAACACATCTTCCCTCTTTGTTTTGGGTACTAGATTTTTTTTTTTTTCACATTCACTTCCTATAGAAAATTTAATGCAATTTGTTTTGCCACTTTGACAAAACAACGCATTACTTACCTGATACATTGCTGTTTTCGGCAAATCCAAGCATACGGCACAGCAAAGTATTCCACCCAGACGATATTCTAATTTTTCATGTCCACTGGTAGCGCCAGCACCACCAGCTCCACTACCCGACAAACCGCCACCCGTCGACGAGGAAGCGGAAGAAGAGGCAGCATTTGGATCGAGCAATAGCTTTTTAGCTGGTGGCTCGCCGCTGCTTTGGTTATCCATGGGCACACCTAAATTGCTGGCCGCCGAGGTGGAAGCCTGCATGGTCACCTGATTATCGCCCAGCATGGGCAGCGTGGAAGAAGGTGGCTGTTGCTCTGACGAGCTAGAGGATTCTACGTTTGACATTTTTATTTATGTTTATTAAGCTTTGCCAGCTGGTTTTAGCGTTTTTTTCAGGCTTTACTTTACTTAAAATCAAGCCCAATTTTATTTATGATTTTTTATTAAATCACAATGTTGTTTTTGTTCGTCCCAATTGAGTTGATTAAAATCGCAGCACTATTTTTTGCTCACTATCTTGCTGCCTCTGTTTCTTGCCCTCTCTTTCTCACTTATACAAATAACAACAACACAATATAGCACTGCACTTTTAATGGTTTCTAGATTCACATAACTTTCTACCCACAAGTTTCTGATGAAAGCATCCGTGGACACGTCCGCTCTCGTCAAAAATTTTTCAAGTTTAGTTCTTTAGTTTAGGGTTGTTGGCATGATGTGCGCATATCGATGTATAAAAGTGCACTTGGCGATACTGATTGATACATGGTTGAATATTTAGGTATCGATGTTTTTTCAAAGAAGTTGATATAAAGCTGGGTAGCACTTTTTATTTAAGCCATTTATAAATTGATGATACGAGCAATAAATTTGAAAATATATTTGACGCTTTCTACTTTAGTGTATATTGCATATATATATTGCAATACTTGTGTTTTCTCAAATACATAATTAATTGTTGATATAATTTTTGAATTCAACTTGTTGCTATTGTAAAAGAATGTATGACTGCTAAAAGCTGCCTTCTGCCTTCATATGTTTCTACATATTACGTTATATGTCAAGTATCGATTAGCTTTTCTATCTAAATTCTAATAAAATAACCATTTTTGAAAAATATCATAGATTCTAAACTGTTATTTTGTATAAAAACAAAAATTTTAAATTCGCGCCAGTCATAAAAATTGCGCCTAAATTTAAAAATTGTAGAGTATTTTTAGTTGATATTTTTACGCATTTTCTTGTGATTTTCATTATGGCAATATGTGGTCACACTGTCATAGCTTTTCTAAATTAATGAAAGTAAGTGCACAATTTTGCAAAAATAAATGAATTTATACAAAATTGCAATGCAAAATTAAATATAACTAAATTAAAAGTGAAGTTTAAAATAAAGAATTGATTATTTAAAAGCCAATGTTTAATGTCTGTGGCAATGTTCATGTGTATGCAAAATAAAGAAAGCAGCAGCCAATCAAACAAATAGCAACAACAAACGCGTCTTCGTTAGGGGGAGGAGGCGTTAGAGAGGCATTTGTGTGCCATTGGCATAGAAAATTATGCATATACATAGATATATTTGCAGACAGCAAATACATATAAACAAGTAGAAAGAAAACAACAAAATAACTATTTATATATATAACAAATTAAATTGTTTTTTCAGTTGTGGTTGTGTAAATTCGAAAGCGCACAACGGTTATATACTCACACACAGTACATAAATGTATGTATGTTCATATGTACATACACACACATGGACGCGTTTGTTTGATGCACAATTTGGAGCACGTACAATTTGGCAACTGCCTTTGTTGATTGGTGTTTGGAGCGGTTTTAAAGATACACTTCAGCACGCGCAAAATTATGACGACGCGTGAAAATGTTGTTGCCAGCCGTTTGTCCAAATTAATGCTTAATAATGCCAGCAGCAGCAGCAACAACTCGGCAGGATCAGCCACATCAGCAACGGTAGGCGCCAATACTACCAAAGTACAATCCCCAACATCACCAACTGAGCTCTCCGAGCTAAATCAGCTAAAACGCGATGCTGATCCACAGTTTTCACGTTTTGCGGACTACTTTGTGATATGTGGCTTAGATTTGGACACGGGCTTGGAGCCAGATCGCTTTGCAGGTTAGCAGCTAAAGTTTAACTATTTATAGCAAAACACTTATTAAACTTTCTATGCATATAGGTGACAATCTACATTGCTCGCCGCTGGATCGTGCTTATAAGAGCAAACCCTTAGCGCATTATCCTGAAAATGTGCCCTGGAATCCATTCGATGCACATGGCATTTGCATGGTTAGTAGTAGCATAATTTTCTACCATTTTATACGGGTGAGGTCGACGCCGCCTCAATTTATCTCAATTAGCTGCGTTGTCTGAGTTCAGCGCAACGTAACCAATTGATGGAAAAGCGACGCGCAAAGAAGTTTCCATTGACTTGAGTCGGCACCAGACATGCGCTACTATTTTATACATTATAAAAGACACAAAGAGATGTATATGCCTGACGTAAAGCGCATTATTATTAAATTTGCCCTGTGCATATAGCTTTTAAATATGAAATTCATGCTTGGCTGGCGCTTTCAATGATACACAGTTTCTTTTAATTGATGCCACTTGGTCCGAGCCGACTTTTTTCCAACAAAAAAAAAAAAAAAACTACATCAAATACAGATAAGCAACGTTATGCGGTCATTTTTAAGTTCAGGCCGCTGTAGCTTATCTATAAATCAGTACATGTGCTTAGCTAGGGTAATAGTAATTAAATGTAGATACGAAAGCGCAGATTTGAAAAACCCAATAAAACAAAACAATTCATTGATGAGGCTGAAAATACCCAACAGCTTGAAAAAATATAAAACATTTGAATAAACCCAAAAACCGTATTTTTAGTAGACTCTGTGGGTGTCAAAATTGATAACACGTAAAATATGGTCTTTATCTTATCCCATTTTAATAAACAAAAAAATGTTTAGCTTAAAGCTAGTAGGAAAAAACTTGATTGAAACAAATAAATAAGCATTACAGAATCGTTTTCAGAAAAAAAATTTAAGGAAAAAACAACTCGAAAATCTTTTTTTTTTCAGTGTAATGTGTTTCTCTTTACATTTTTGACTACACTTATCACAAGTGCATTTTTGTTATTTATATTTCTTTCAATGCCAACTACCATTATATAACCAACAACTTATCCACTTTATCTCTTTCTTGTACAGCTCTCACTGCCGCAGGGTCTGCGGTTTCGCACACAAAAGCACAACATTGAGCCCAAGTTTCATTCATTTGCAACTACGCGGGAGGATGGCAAACGCTGCTATGGCTTTAGTTTGGTCTTTTATGAGGAGATACGAAATCGTAACATATGCGGCGCTATACACACGCTGCAATCCATGTTCATAACAGAGCTCTCCAATGGCCAGCAAACGCATTCTCTGAGCAGGGTTAAACAAGATGGACCTGTAAGTCGTTCATTGCCGCGTCATTTTAAAGTGGCTGGGCAGGCCCCGCAATCCGCACAAAGCTACTATGACGTCAACAAGGATAAGCTCTATGTGGCCAAAAGCATCTCACTGATTTGTCAGGCGCCCTACGCCTTTGCGGCGCAAATGTTTCTTAAAAATTTGTACAAGTAGGTTTATTTATAAAAACTTGCACTATTTTGATCCATTTCTCACCTTACCCTTCCTTTCCTTCACAGGTGTCTTCCGCGGCAACCCGGTGCTGGCATTAGTCTCGAATCCTATGTCTACAATATACTCTACGAAGTGATGCTACCTCAACCGGGCAAGTCCATACGCGTCTATTTGCCGCCACCCGAGCCACATATGCCCGCCATTGCTTTAATACTACAACGACCCGGTCTAGCCACAGAGCTACCTTTGCTGGACTTTCCGCTACGTTTGTTATTTAACTATTTGGGTGTGGAATGTGTGATACAATTATTGACCTGTGTGCTTCTTGAGAATCAGGTGCTATTACGCTCAACGGGTAAGCAGCAAGATGTCACAACTCTGTAACACTATTTAATAACACGCATTTTTTTCAGATTACCAAAGACTCATGATTGTAGGAGAGTGCATTACGTCGCTATTGTTTCCCTTTGTCTGGCCGCACGTCTATGCGCCCATATTGCCTGCAGCTTTGCATCATTTTCTGGATGCGCCCGTTCCCTTTGTAATGGGTCTGCATGCTGGATGCGAGGCCGCCAATAAAATTGGCAGTGAGGCTGCTTTGTGTTTTGTGGATATTGACAAGAAACTTATACAGTTGCCCGAAGAGTTGCCAATATTTCCGCATAAAGTGGATTTCATGGCAGAGATAATATCCGTGCTGGACAAATTCGAAATCGAACGCGATCGTGCATACGAACCCACGCTTAAAAATGGTTATGCAACGCGTGCTGCAGATGGTCATGATGTAATGATCTCTAGCTGCACTTTACCCACGGGCTTGCAGGCAGCAAAGCGCAGCAAAGAACGCTTTCAACAAATGCAGGAGACAGTATACACTTTAGGAGGATCTCCACAGAGTGCAGCAGCGGCAGCGGGCGCACAAAGTCCACATATGGATTATCAGCCACTGATAGCTCATCCTTCCAAGATCGATCATGTGCCACGCATTGCGGATTTTTTGCGCCGTAAGGGCGGGCGAATTGGTTCACCCGTAGGCAGCGCAAATGCCTCACTCAGTTCGTCTCCATCTGGCATTTATCATGATGTGGATACGGTTGACGCGACGATGCCGGCATCGCGCCTGAACTCGCTCACGCGGCGCTTGGATAAGCCCGTCCTAACGCCTGTAGAACAGTACTACCAAGATCTGAGAATAAATAACTCATTGCGGGAGATTTTTCTCAATCGTTTTGTGCAAATGTTTCATGCGTATGAGTTCTTTGTCATCTATCCCAATCAGGCCAAGGAAGAATGGTTCTCGAATCGCGAGACATTGCAAAACTTTGATAAATCTTCATTTCTATCTGATCAACCGGAACATCATCGTGCATTTCTTGCGCGATTTCTCGAATCTCAAATGTTTGCCACGCTTATTGACAATAAAATTTTGTCCAAGTGGGAGCCGGAGCTGGATGCGCAACTGCAATTATTCGATCAGCGTATAAAACTGTTGCGGTAAGTGGACTAGATGCACTAATGAGTAATATTTTTAAAAATGTATATTTTTTATTTTTTAGGCGCCGCCATGGCGAAAACTCGATATGCGCCACGAGCTATGAACCCTGCGTTTTAAGCCAGGATTCGCTGCAAAGTTTTGAAAAGCGTTTAAATTGTATAGACATCGAGGTTACACCGCCTAGTGAGATTCTATCCAATCGTGCCGCCTATTTTCGCAGCTTTCCGCTGTTGGAAAAGGGCGTGCTTAACCAGGAGTGCGCCTCGAGGTAGTTGCACATTTTAATTACGCTTTGCTTTAATGCTCACAAAACCCTTGAAAATTACCTTGTTTATTCGTTAACGTTACACAATCCCTGCTTTCTATCTTTTACTATGTGCATAGTAGAGTTCTCATGATATTATCTAACTGTTAAATAGTTTATGTATTAGAAGCAATCTAAGGACGACATTCATTTTTTGAAACGTCCAGAGTCTTCCACTAGCAAATTAGTTTTTTTTTGTATATTAATTTAAAGAATAAATAGCATTCTAACTTCAATTTTTTCGTTTTTTTTTATTACTATATATATTTAAGTTTTGTATTTTTAACGGCACCGCATGCGCTTTTCCACACATTTGGCAATCAAACCATTTAAGCTCTATCAACTAATCTCCTATGTCTTTCTTCTTTCCCAAAAAAACCACAAAATTGCACTAAAATTCTAAAATCATATTGCTAACCTCATACAAAAAAAACCCTTCGAAAACAGAGGCAACAGTTTACGTCGTGTTAAAAATGGCAATAAATGGCGTGCTCGGGAAATCTCATTGGATCAAAAGCCCAACACGAATACAGCGCTTAATAGGCTCTCGGCTAATTTGACCACAGCGGATGTAAGTCCAGCTTTAATTGCGCAAGCCAACTGGACTTTTGTGGAACGTTTATTGAAGGTAAGTTTTTCGTGGACAAAATGTGCTGAAAATTGATTAATCTAACTTACAGGACATCAAATCGAAAACGAAACGTATGTTGCTGGAAAAAATGGGCAATGAGGCAGTGGCTTTGGGTCTTAAAGGCGATGGCATTGAAGAAAATACTTTGATTGCCAGCATGTGTGATTTGTTAGAGAAAATTTGGTCCCATGGCCTGCAAAACAAGCAGGGCAAGTCTGCACTGTGGTCTCATTTGCAGGCCTATCTGGAGTTGCAAGAAGCGCGCGGAAATGCCACAGCAGAACACGCTTTACCCACAAATGTGCCCTGTGGTAGTAGTCCGAGCAATATGATAGGCATGGCCACAGCTTCGCCTGCTATGGCCTGGAATGCCATGCGCAAGCGCATGGATTGTAAGTGCTTTGAATAGGTTTGTTACAGTTTAAACTAAAAACATATTTTTCTTGCAGATCTCTCTTCCTTCCAAACCGATTTTGACAGTCCACCTAGTCCGAATCGCAGTCGTTCGCGTGATCGCAACAAGTTTGTGGGCTTGGAGCAGCTTTGCCCACTGCCCGAATCGCTGGAATTTGATGTCAAGTGCGTATTTAGTAGTGTCAGCTAGATCTTAATTACTTATAAAGTACTTTTCTTAATTGCAGAAATGTGCTGGCCATGGCGGATATCAAGACGCAAATTGGTTATACACGCGCTTGGGTGCGTTTGTCCTTGGAAAAAAAGTTGCTTTCACGACATTTTCGTACTTTACTCTCGGATGAAAGTCTTTTGCGATCGCTCTACAAACGCTCCGCTTTTCTACGCTGTGAAGAAGAGAAGGAGCAATTTCTCTATCACTTGCTGACACTTAATACCGTGGATTACTTTTCCTTTACCAACATTTATCCCACTACCAGTAAGTGCTTTTAAATTGTTAATTCGTCTGCTTTATAATTAAATTAAAATCTTACAAAATCTACAGAATTGCCGTATCGTGTTGTGATATTCCCCTCGCGTAAACACGGCGCTTATCATACCTCCAGTAATGTTTGGATAATTGTATCGGGCACTATGAATGAGACGCAACGAGTGCCGGTGCCAAAAGGCTCGCTAGAGTTCATCTTCCATGTAAGTAGCAGAAGTTAAACATTTTTTGTTTTCTTTGTCAAATGATATCTCTTCTACAGTATAAAAATCTCGGCTTGCTTACCACCATGCGCATTGGGCATGACAATTCGGGCCCATCGCATAAATGGCTAGTGGAGCATGTCGTAATGCGCAACGAAGTTACAGCTCATACATACAAGTTAGTAACAAGTTATTTTGGTTATTAAACGTTTCTAATATAATTTCTGTTACTTTTAGATTTCCCTGTGGTCGCTGGCTGGGCAAAGGCGTTGACGACGATTCCACAGAGCGTTTATTGGTGGGTCAACGCGTTTTAACAAGCGTTAAAAATGCAGAATTACAGCCTGCCAGCCGCACGCCGCCACGCACTCGTAGTCCCAGTGTGCAGCGTCAGGAAACGATTGCACCCTCAGAGATACAACATCAGTTGGGAAATTGTGTTAATATTATTGTTAAGTGGCACTATAAGCCGAGTCGTGAGCGTGATGTAGGCACATTGACTAATTTGTTATGCGGTGATGATGGTCTGGTCAAATGCTTGGAGCAGGTCTTTCTATGTGGCTTTCGTTCAGCTCGGTTCTTTGGACGCAATCTTTATATATGGGACTATTTTAGTGAGTATTTGGGGCACGTTTGACTAAGCCAATGTATTAACGATTTTATTGCAATGAAGCCAAGATAAAGGAGTTGTTTGAGCACAATCTGCAACAAGAGCTGGATGACTCTGCTTCCAGTATGGATTCATCTTTTAGCAACGGCAGCGGCAATAGCCTGCAGCGTAGGGAGATTTCTGGCATTTGGAGACTTTACGTGCAATTAATAGATGAAATCAATGGCTCGGCCAGCACGCTGGGCAAGGATGGCAAATTTCAATTGCTTATTTGTCTAAGTTTAAGGTAAGCAGAAAATAAACTCTATTGGATTTCTGAATGAACCATTCATTTCTTATATTTCACAGAGAACATCTGCTTACACGCATGATTAGACCAATGGCTCTGACCAAAGTCACACATGAGATGTACGAGGAGGAAAGCTTTTTGAGACGCCGCAATTTGCTTACGTTTCTTATACAAATCTTGGAACCACTAGACGACTGCCACATCATATTGGAGAACTCTATAACGCAAGGCATACGCATTCCATCACAGTGTTAAATTAAGTCATTTGCGACTCATTTAATACACTCATCACCCCACAGACATTTGCAACCAGTGACCTAGTATACTCATACATATGCTCTTAAAATACTCGAAACAGATAGAAATCTGTAAACTCGAATTCGTTGTTAGTTTTATATTTAAAAAAAAAATATGTGTAGTATTTCTATGCAATTAAAATAAACACTTGCCCTAATCACTTGCCATTTTCCACGCTTGCCAAGTGTTCAAGTCAAAGTTAAGCCAAAGTTGAACAAAAAAAAAACAGAAACGAATTCCTTGTCATTTTATTGCAATTAAATTTTAAATATTGTGCAATTAAGAAACACCTAATAATTCTAAAATGTTGTTCGAAATCTATTTAGCAAGTAATCAAGATATTATATAGATATAGTGTAACCTTCATGAATTTTCCTTTATTATATACAAACATAAATGGCGCTAAATTGTCCAGTTCAAAACGGACTTAAGAATTTATGAATTTATTTCAAACGGTAGCTTTTTATTTAGTTTGTTTACCAAAGAATCTTAATTTCGTGAGAAATAACCAATGCCAATTATATAGTTCTATTATATTTTGTTTATATAAGACTAGAGCAAGAGATTATTGTAACTAATATTTTTACTAATTTGTTTAATATTGTAAGTTAAAAGACATTTAAGCTTTATTTTTTGTTTTCTCTAGCCGAAAAAAAATGAATGAAATCGGTTCAAAAATTATACGAAGTTGTTAGCTCTAAGGCAATGAGAGTCAATAAATATGCAAAAGACAAAAAATGAAATTGCTATATCTTTTTGTTCTTTCGAAGGTCAAGATAACTTATCTAGAAATTTATCAATGGACGTAGCAAATTGGAGTTTGATAATAAAAATGATGTCAATTGTGTAATTAACTGAGATCCTTGGACTCTATTTTTCCCACTACTGTTTGTTTTTTAACTTCTGAAGGCAGGACTATATATTAAATCAAGAAAATTATTTGGAATGGTTCTAGAGTTGGGCAACGCCAAGCAGAGGAATGCTCTGGCCACCGCAGGGGAATGTTCTGGGAAATATGCACAAGTCTAAATTCTAACCAATAGGTTTTTCGATTCGGTGATGCTCAGTTTAATCAGATGTTCCCTTTCCAACAAAGTCCAATAAGTAAATAATAACTTGGGTCGTCCGAGGTATCCTTTTTCATCATTATAATTCATTATTTTTATCTTCAAATTACATTTGGAGCAGCTAGCCTGAAATTTTTTCCAGCTTTTTTAAAAAGCGTCTGTCAGGGCTTTCTATTAGCATTCGTAAATTGGATTGTCCGATGTATCCCTTATTTATCACTATAATTGCTTATTTTTTTATCTTGAAATAACATTTGGTGTTCCTTGTCTGAAAGCTATAGAATTTTATCCAGCTCTTTTAAAAAGCGCCTGTCAGTGCTGCTATTTGAATTCTTTGTAGTTTGCAATCATTTGAAGCACTATGCCAATCTGAGGAAGTGATTGATCCATAATATCTTACAATGCTGGCGTTGTTTTTTTATGACTCGTTTGATTCATTACGCCAAAACACAAAATAACAAAACCACAAGTTCTTTTTCAATTGTTAAAAAAGATACCGCCACCTTTGCAGTGTTGGTAAACATTAAGATTAACTGCCATGCTGCCCAGCATTTATTAAAAGTTATGCCAAACAACTGTATTTTCTCTTTTAATTAAACTAATTTCAAATGACATTTATATTTATTCACAAAATCATATCATACAGCATTAAATATTTATTATACGCAACTTAAAGCCTCACTGATAACACTGCTGCTTGCTTTACATGCTGTCCAGCCCTGGCGCGCTGTTTGGCAGCACTTTTGCATTTTGGAGTCACGTTCAGTCGCCCAAATGTTCATTTCGTGTTACAATATTTTTGTGTTGATGTCGCGGCCGTGTGGTGCTAACGCTAAATTAAATAAATTTTAATAATTAATGCTCGCACAGCAGCGCTAACAAATACAACGCAGTGATAAAGCAATACGCTCAAATTGTTGACAAGTGCTTAACATTAAAATAAAACAAATTTTTAAAATTTGTGGTGCGTCATCGTTTACAAAGCTAATTTACACCATACATAAAGCATCGATTTTTAGCCAAAAACTTTTTGTAATTTGTAATTTAAAGCGACTAAAAAAAGAAAGTGAGTTGCATGAATATGTTTAATTATAAAATAGCTTTAAAAGGCATTTGTTAATGCTGTTTGTTAGTGGAATCTACGTATAAATATTTACAACGAACGCCAAAGGGCAGCCGCGTGTGTGTGTGTGCGTATGTGTGTTGATGCCCGTGACGTGACTTCCAGTGTGACCCACTCCCCAGCATGTCCCGCTTTCCATTTAGTATTTGTTATTGTTTCGTGGCAGTTTTTTCTTATTTTCTTTTTATATGCTCTGATTTTGTGGCAGGGCCGCAGCTCTGTTTACATAATCGCCGCCTTACGGCTGCTCAGAAATATTTTTGTGCATTCGGCAAACAGCTGCTGCGCCAACGATATGCATAACGCAGCCGGCAAGACGCCAACAACAAATTCAGGGAGGGTGGTGACGGGTGCTTGGTTTGTTATTGCGTTGTTGTTGCAGCGCCACGTCATTTTCAACATACGATGTGTCTATACACTGCAGCTATATGTTGAAAGAGTGTTATGGATTTGAGCAATGTTTGTTGCAAGTTAGCACAAGACGTTCATAATCCATGTCCTTGCAACGTACCTTATTCCATTTGGGACAGTAAACCATTGGAAAAAGTGGCTGCAGTATATCTGAATCGCAATTTTTTTTTAATTGTTTCAAAGCTGCAATGAGTACTATAATTATGCTCTCTTGTGTGCCCACTCTCATCGTTTAATTTTGGTTGAGTTTCCTCATTTGAACTTTGTGCTCTGATCGTACGATTTTGTGTTGGCGTCATCGTAAAGATTGCAAACACATTGGGCTTGTTGCAATCACCTTGAGTGAAAAAGCATTACTCATGCGTCGACGTCTGCGTCCGCGTTGGCGTTGCTTGCTCCACTTTCTTTCGTTGTTAGATCGCTGTGACGTTGCCTAACGAAGTCCATATTTTTAATAGCTATTCACGTTGCAAAGGGTTTTATGAAATATGGCCAACTTTATGTAAGAGGCACGCTCTCGGCCAGCTAAAAAGAAAATTAAAACTAAATGACCTTTGTAGTCTCAAAGTTTTTTGTTCGGGTTGGCAATAATTTTGACCACTTTTTATTTTGTAAGTATGTCAAGAATTGTGAAAACTTTAATTTATTATCAACAAGCTGAATTTCAACCAATTATTTTGGTTTTTTTGTTTTTTAATGTCGAATTTTGGGTTTTTTAAAAATTATTTTGAGCGTTCAGCTGGTCTGGTATAAAAGCATAATGACAAACGCGACTTATAATAAAAAATTGGGTATTTACGCCTGAACCAGATCCTTGACTGGGCATTCTTGCTCAAAAGAGTGTTGTAAAAAGTGCCAATATCTACGTGGGTGACCACTATCCGACGTGCTCCGGTTAACGAAAAAAAAACGTACAATTTTATTCGGAATTGTTTTTGTGTGCTTCGGAACACAAATATTTTTTTTCCTTTTTATTTTCGATAAAGTCCTACATTTTCTTTATTTTTCCGATAATTTCTCCACTTGTGTTGGCTGGAAACTATTTTCGTTTGAACAGTGGACTTGGCAGAGCACGCTGTGTTTACATTTCATATTCATTAAAATATTGCTAGTTCTTCATTATTTGGAGCAGGTTTCAAAACATATAATCGAATAAAATGTTCCGATTCGTTTTCCAAAGCGCAGCCGATAGTTTTGTTATTAAAAACGGCTAAAGTATATTCTTTTAAAAGTTGAAGTTTTAATTTCACAGCATTCAAGATCAGAAAATATATATTGTACTGCCAACTTTCTCAAACTATAACTTTCAAGCTTTTAAAGCATTTTTTCTCACAAAAACTATTTCTAATAAAAGCAAATCGACGAAGTCGAGTATGTTTGCCTCGTTGTTGGGGCATTCTTGCCTTTACGTATTTCGGCACATCGTAAATATTTTGGAGCAATTTTTATATATGTATAATACTACTGTGCGGCAATTAATAAAAAGATCGAGAAATAACTTCTTAAAGTCTTAAAAGGAAAATAACAAAAGAAAATTTTTCCTGAGACGTACTGCATCGAAGTTTTCGCAAGACTTAAGTTATGAGTATAGTTTTTGACTTTTCAATATTATACAGCTAAAGCGTACTCTGGGTTGTGACAGATTTACTTAGTACCGATGGAATATGCAAAATAATTATGTATATTATTTATAAAAGAAACTTATGTTTTACGTGTTACGGATGTTCTCATCCTGATTTTGCATGCTTTAGAGGTTGCCAATACAGAGGTTTTAAGCTTATTGCGATGTGTTTGTATGAATTGGTTCGTGAGATATACGCATTTTTATGAAAATTGTTTAACACCGGGTATTGGACATTAAGTGCAAACAGAAGCGTAGTCGCAAAGGGGTTGAATTGTAGTTTCTGTGGGGCATGAATTTATTAGAGATGCGAGCTCTCTTCAGAATACTTAAGTGCGTCCATACGGCTTTTTGGAGAAAGTCAACTAATACAAAAATCTAATGATAGAGATAAGCTAACTAGAGAGTCCTACGATGTTTATACACTTTAAGACTATTCAAAAAGTTTGGGCAGGACAACGTCTACCGGGCCCACTAGTATAGTATAAGGAAAAGGGTTATATGAGGCTATTGATTAGCTTTCAATTTATACCCAAACCAATAACAGTAGAGGGATTTTTTTTTGCAGTTGGACATTTTTGAGCTGCAGTTGGACATAAGTTTTGAAGTTTTGAGAGTTTCCAACCACTGTACCCAATTTTATCAAAATCGGTTGACAATATCATATATATAATCGGTAAGAAAATATGTATGGTGCAAAACTCTACCTTTTTTTGTTTGTTTATAAAAATATCATAGGGTATACCAAATTCGTCGGCACCCGACTTCAATGATCACCATCTTTTAAATAATATGATTTGAGACAAAAAGAGAGTGTAATTTTGAATTAATCATAGTACAAAGTACATAAGATTTAAAATAATGATCTCACTAGCATGAATAATCGAGACAACATGATGGCAGACTTTATAAAGATCATTAAAGCTAAGAAGTTATTTCAATTTAGTCAATATCTGTTTCCCATATTGTCAAACTCACTAGCATGAATAATCAAGTTTATATAGACGTGACCATATGTCTGTTTGGCGACAGTTTTCATAAAGATCACTAAAGCGAGGTATCCAGAATTTTAACTAAAGATACGCCACGACTTTTTTTAATTTGTATCCAGAATTTTAGCTAAAGATACGCCACGGCCTTATTTAATTTAGTAACGGCATAAAAAAGGGTGTTTTTTAGACAAATTTAAATCATAATAAATCAAAGAAATATATTTTTAATATCAATGAAACGAGCTTTATCATTTCACAAGCGGAACCATCATTATGATTATTATGAAAAAATTGAAACAATAAGTCTATCCATTATGAAATGTCATACTAAGTCAACAAAATGCATGTATCAGCTGTTAAATCTGACAATCCGATAAAGCAGTGTTGCCAACTCAAAGTTGTGAAGCTCCAAAAAAACACGCTCTACATATTTTTCTTGTAGCAAAAGGTGTAAGGGCATCACATAGTCGTACACCGCCTTGGCTAACGCTTCAAAACAATGTCGGTCACGACCGACTTAACGTATAAAATTTTTATTGTTGAAATTTTGTGTGTTCATTAATATTTGTATTATTGTTGTTAGATTTGTTTGAAATTCAAACAATCGAGTATTAAATAGCAACAAATACGCATAAATTTACGCATAATTAGTCAGCTGTTTGTTTCTGAGTTTTCTCTTGAATGGAATCGGAATCGAAACTCTATGAATGGATTTTTTTTTTTGTTACGCGCATGCCGCACTGAATATATATGTAGTGTGTACATATATGTATATGTACATTCATGTGTTTGTGTCTGATAGTGATAGCGGCAAGTTTTTAATTTTTGCTTGGGTTTCATAAACTTCATTTCAGTCGTAATGCCAGGGCTTGAGCAATCAAAAGTTCAGAGATTAGATTATTGCACAGCGCCCATCAACTTGACTAATATTAGCTTTAAAATGAGTAGTTAGCTACAAGGTCAAATGATTAGTTTTCGTCTTTATTTCTGCAATTAGGATCATTATGCCAAGGGCTGCATGGAAACACTCGGATTCGGAGCTGTATTTCGTTGTACCTAAATTTCTTAAAGCGCATTTAAACATAAAATTAATCTGTTGATTAGTATTTAAGACTCAGCTTATGAATATTTATAGTAGTATTGTAGTAAATTTTGGCGCGATTTGACGAAATTTCGGAACTTTGTGGTGCTTTAAGTAAGTTAAATATAGCTAAAAGTTTCATTGAGCTTTAAATATCAATACAAGTTTTTTTTACTCAACTTTGGTAAAGCAAAAAGTGTTCCAGCAGTATATATGTTCATCTGCTCACGCATAGCTTCTACATCGCTTATTATAATTTGACAAATGAGATATCGCTAAAAGCGTCTTGACGGTACGCTGGTTATAGGCCATGTAACGTCACATTAAATTGAATGTGGCGCCCTCTACCAGTCAATAGTTATAAAGTAAAAAAAAAGTGATTTTGCAGGAAAGTTCATCTGCTCGCTCATAGATTCTACATCGCTTATCATAATTTGACAAATGAGATATCGTTGAAAGCGTCTTAATGGTACGCTGGTTATAGGCCACCTCTACAATTTAATAGTCATGACGTGAAATAAGTATTTTCGCAGGATTATGTGTTTGACCTGTATACATGTTCATCTGCTCGCTCATAGATTCTACACCAGCTACCATAATTTGACAATTGAGATGTCGGTAAAAGCGTCTTGACTATAAGCTGGTTATAGGCCAAGTAACGTCACATCAAATTGAAAGTGGCGCCTTTTGGACGTCAATAGTCATGAAGTAAAAAAAGTCATTTTCATTATAGATTCTACACCGGCTACCATAATTTGACAAATGAGATGTTGTTAAAAGCGTCTTGACCATAAGCTGGCTATAGGCTTTGTAACATCACTTCAAATGGAGTGTGGCGCCCTCTAGAGAAGTCAAAGTAAAAAAACAGTGATTTTACAGTAATCGGGTTTTAGTTTTTGAACTCACAATTTTGCACAATATAGTTTTCCGCAAATAATTGTTGTGAAACTGACACCCTCTATAATATAGATCTATAAAAACTGCCATTCAAACGTGACAAAATCCCGGAAAACAGCTACACGCAAATATTTCCAACTACTCACGTAGTAATTCTTGACATTAATGGTCAAAATTTCGGACTACAACGTGTACAATATTTGTATTTTTTTTTTTTGGGAATATTATAATGCGATAATGCGCTCTTAGGGGTTATCAGTGCACGTCTATATATAGTCTCATATTTGCTTATCTCTGAACAGTTCCAAGTTCTACGTGAAACTCACTGACTCTATATTTTATTTTTGTAAACTGTACTTCTTTCTATTGCGTTCTTTACTCTTAACTGGCCAAAATAACAAAGTGCAAAAACCCAAAAAAGACGCGAAAATGCCAACTAAGCAAGTTTTGTGCTTCCAAAGAATTGGCAACATAGAAAGCAGTCAAGAGTACATTAACCCAAACTTGAAAATATGAAACGTAAGCCAAAATGATGAGCTCAGCTCGGATGATAATGAACTTTGTGTAGCGTTCCAGAGATCCGGCTACTATCTAACGGGGTACAAATGAACTTAACAAAGATTTTTGTGCGCGTGTTCAAAACAATATTTTTAGAAGGTACCTCTAGATAACGACATGCACTAAATGCACCGGAAACTAGTCAGGTAGTCAAAGGTTTGGACAATCTTATCTGGTTTTAGCGACTGTCTTCAGTTGTAGGTGTGAAGTAGTAGTTTATGTCTAACATGTGAAAAAACAATTTCCAAATGGTTTGCCATATCAGGTATTGCTTACCCCATGAATCATATCGATATTCAGGGAAACACTGTGGTAACAACCAGCTTGGTTGTTTAACACCGCCATCGTATGATTTTATGCGTAGCTACGTTTGGTCGTGTGACGTCGTTCCAAGAAATAATTAAGATTTGCTTTTATTTACTTGCCAGTGCGATTAAGCTACATTGTATGTGGTTATAGTATATATAGCAGCTCTTTGTTCTGTAGATGTTCTCTTGGGTGCTCCCAAGTCTGTAGTCTACTGGCTGTCTGCCAAATATGTATAACAATTACATCATAACATTGGCATGCTTGTTCCAGAATTAAGTTAAAACTCTGAGAAACTGGAATTTGAAAGCCGCTTAGCAACCATGTGGTCAGAAAGTGTTAACCATCATTTCAAAACAGGTAGACGGGACGGTTGAAACTGCTGGGAATTGTACTGCTTTGAGTTGGGTCTGGCTGTTAGAATACTAATACTTTTCAGAATTCTAATTAAAGGAAAAGCTGTTTCGTCACTAGTGTGTATTGGGATTCCCAACACTCTCGCTTCCTATCAAGGTCAAAATGACGTGAATACAATTTTCCATTGTGGCTTTTTGGCCACTCCCTTTAGATTTCAGCTGCTTAAGTGCCGCATACATAATCAACTGATAAATTTAATTAGTGACTTAATGACGCAGCTGCTTCACAGCTGTTACCCCTTTTATAATATCCTAGTTAATATACTGTGGGCCACAGTTTATGCAATCTCTGCTATCACTAACTGATTCGAATTTGGCACTTAACGCTCTGTCATAAGCTCTGACGTAATTAATAATCATGCCAAAAATAAAAGCTAGATAAATAATGAACGCACACCTCGCTGTGTTCGCCTACCAAAATTGTATGTCCCCCAAATACTCGCTATGTAGAACACGCACCAAACAGCTGATTGTTGTAGACAAAAATACACACATACATACATAGATAGTAGCTTATCATTGGGTCATTTGATTCACGTGTTTGTATACTATGTAGCAATAATATTTAAATAAAGTTCCCCAAGTGTGGAAATTACCATTACTTAAAGCTGCTACAATTTAGTTGGTATTATTCTACTCTATTTTAAAACGTCAATCAGTCGTGACATTGAGGAAGTATGTACTATATATACATATACCAAATACTACATAAGGTATAGGTAGGCGTGTGTGAGAGTCAATGCAACTGTCGCTTATTTACTTTCGATTATTGCTTACATTTAATGAGCTTTACAGTTAACCGGCGCACAGTGGGCTACAATTTAAATATTTGGTTGTATAAATTTGCAATAAGTTTAATGCAGAGACCTGCAGCGGGTACAAACAAGTCAGATCAAACATGTTTGCTGCAAATGCACTTACAGTCACTGTAAGTTACAGTCGAATGCGCTCACGACATGTTTGAGTTATGTTCGAGTGCGTTCAAGTATGAGACGCAACATTTTATATTTAAGTTCAGCCAGTTGGTATGATTGATTGTGCAATCAGCTATGTTGTGCTTGATTGGCGACTGACTCGGTTTGAAGACATAAAATCAAGAAAAAACAAGGGGATCTACCCTGCTGAAGGACTTTTTTTATATTTATTTCAAACACCTTTCTTAATTTGTAATACTTTGAGAATGCTACAATCGTGCCTGCTCAACTCTAAAATACCATGTACCTACGCTGCATACGCATTTTTCTGCCCTTACGTAAGGGTTTTTAACATTAATTTCGAGACATCCAGAGCACTTTTCCTAATGTTTTAGGATTTGAGAGTGCCTGCCCAATTCGAAAATACCCTGTACTGCAAACGCAGTTTTTAAACGATTTTTTAGGCACAGTTGTGTTAAATTGTGAATTTTTTTCACTCATGTAATTTCCAAACAATTTAAAAAATTTGCGTTCACGCATGTGCTATGAAAAAAGAAGGCACAATATAGCATGCTATGTGAAAAGGTTTGTTGCAGGGGTCTGATGAGAGGAATCTCCATAAAATAAAAATAACTTTTAAATTTAGCTCATATGAACTAAACCAGCTTTGTAGTTTTCATCCGACTTTAAAAATGTTGAGCTTACCATTCTATATATATCTCTCTATTATATAAAAAAGTTTTTTTTCTCATCTTTTTGAAAGTGTAGAACATGTTGTGTGTATTATTATTATTATTTCCTTGACAAAACCAATATAACTGTAGTTGTCGCTCTTATACAGAGCATAGGGCGGAAACCGTTTCTTGGGTAGGGGTGTTTTTATCGGAAAGGTTACCAGCCTTTCGCGAGCCACAACACGTCATTGGGAAGTACTGGGATTTGGTATCCAGTCCTGCCATGTGATTTTTTGACAGAGTTTACCTTCTCTGGGCGTATTTGGTCCGCGGGAGATATTTGATTTCTCTCCTACCACCCATATCTGGGAGGCGTTCGCTATCCGCCACCTGCGACGCGTACTCTAGGGGTTACAGCCTCCCCAGTGTATACAGTGAAGATATTTGATTCTCATTTTTTTTTCTCATGTTTTTATAAAGTAAGGAATTAAGCGAAATGGGTAGAAAGAAGTTGAATTTGACTAAAGAGGAAATGAAAGAGCGCAAGCGAGAACAGATGCGCAAAGCATCAAAAAGAGGTATGAGAAGAATAAAGAACTAATTTAATTTCAAGTGGGCCCCATGAGCCGCTTGCGGCGTTGGAGGGGCGGGGGCTGGTGAGCGAAGCGAGCAGGGGGCGAAGTCCCCTAGCTATATCATATTATAATAATATTATTATTACTCAGCTTTCTCATTATATCCGATATCTTTAATTCGTGTGTAAAATGCTAAATTCTCCTGGGGTAAAGGGGTACTAAATCAACATAAGTCGAAAAACTTTAATAGCCTGATTATACGCATCTTTTAGTCAAATTTCAGCTCTATAGTATATGTAGTAGCACAGACGAACACACAGACAAGGCTACATCGACTCGGACTGATGCTGATGAAGAACAAGCTATATATACTTTATAGGGTCTGCCACGAATCATTTCGGGTATTATTTTGGGCTGAATTCCAAGCAGTGACAAAAAACAACAACATATCATTATGATAATGAGACAAATTTCGTTGAAGACAACCGGACTGCCAACCGAAACCGGTACTTAACCGGGGCTGACCGCATATGACCTGACTTTTCTCAACCAATATTCAGGCTGTATACTCAAATCTCTAAAATATATAAAAAATTCACCTAAATTTTCCAGTGCACAAAAAAAAAAAAAGATACCCGTTACAGTTCTCTTAAAAGGCAACAATATCTGAAAGCTCTATGACTGAAAAAAAATATCTGGGAAAGTAAAGTTTATGTTCAAAAACGTGGACTTGGATATTTGTTTAGACTTCTGTAAGTCTACTACGACTAAGCGCCGAATTACTTTTCCACCCTCACCCTACCTTCACACTGTTGTTTTTACTTTCTTTGATTGTAGGAACTAAAATGACTCCCAACGTTCTCGAGGGGATCTTGAACTATTATTTTAAACTATTTATAAACAATGCTATGTTTTGCAATGATATTATTCCATGAGTATCAAAAAATTCAAAGCTTTCATTATTGTAATAGCCAAATAGAATTTGATCTTAAATATTTGACTGTATTGCTGCTGGAAATTATTTGTTTATATGTCGAATGGGCTTGATTTTTGGAAAAATTAAGGGGATAACTTTTTATAAATAAAACGTTGATTGGGCTTGATATTTTTAAAAATTAAGGCGATAAACTTCTATAAATAAAACATCAGATGCGAACATGTAAATTCATGGAAATTTTTACTAAAAATATTACAAAATATTGTAAAAGCTTCCCTGCGTTCACCAATCAAATTTTTCGATATAAACGCTGACATTTTGGCTTGATGTTTATACAACAAAATGTTGTAAACAAAAAATATTAAGTCTATTTTTGTAAATAGAATCGCTTTATGGAAAAATATGACAACATCAGTGTGTCCGATTAAAAGAAAGGAGAAAAAACGCATCAAAACCATTTCAAAAAGTGGACGCGAATTTCCAAAAATCTGTTTTTTTTTTATTTTTTGAGTGCTATGTAGGGTCGTCTCAAAATCAACCGATTTAAAAAACTAGTGTTGGTAAAGTTTTGAAAAAAAATTGCAAAGTACTATGGGTTAAAAAAATTAAGTTCAAAGTTTTGTAGTTTGTTTTTTTGCGGCTGTTAGGCTAGGTTAGGACTGACGTCCCAACTCACTTAGGCCAAGGATAGGCCCGTTGCGATACCGCTAGAGTGGGCTAATTCACCACATTTCCCCACTTGAGAGGTCCCCTACGAAAGGTGAGGAAGCCATCCGGCTGGCTGAATGAACCTTAAAAGGCATTTTGGACTCTGTTCAGAGAGCTGAGATAAATCGTCTAGAAAGTGTGACTGTAGGAACCTAAATCTTTTACTGTCCAGTCCAGGGCAGTGACAGAAGAAGTGTTTCATCGTCTCCAGATCCTCTGGGCTCTATTCAGACAGCAAAGTATTTTGGTTCTTTTACTGCAGTATGTCGGCCAAGTTTGCCGCGAGATTTTACACGTGTTCGATATCCGATTCCACGTTTTATTTGCATAGAGAGCGAAAAAATTTCATATTCTCAGTTTACAGCTGGCCATGGGTATACCCAGGCCCTCCTTGTCTTGAGGGAGGACGCTGGTAGTTCCTTTTCTAGCCAATTCATCCGCAATGCAGTTTCCCTCAAAGTCCCTATGTCCTGAGACCCATATCAGGTGAATTGAAAACTGATCGGCCATCTCTCCTACAAAAACAACCGGCAGTCATTCACTGACTTCATATACGAAGTGATCGAAACTAGGGTCTTAATATCCGCTTGTAGGTTTCTTATTGTTATTAAAGCCTCCCGAAATGCTGTGACCTCTGCATGAAAGATACTGCAGTGGTCCTGGAGCCGAAAAGCAATTCTAATGTTGAAATCCTCAACGTAGACGCCACCCCCTACACGGTCGTCTAGCTTGGAACCGTCCATGTATACCTTTATCTAGCTCGCTGGGCCTTGTACAACTGTATTCCACTCCTCTTTGGTTGCATGTGTTACTAGAGAACAATCTCAATAAATTTGTCAACACTTAGAAATGGTGAAAAAACTCACAAAATGGTTTGGGTGACCTGTTCATGTTCCAGTTCGCGAAGTAGACAAAATTTAAAAAAAATCGGCGCATTCGAATTTAAAATACAGAGATGAGAGCAAATAGAATACTTAACACTTTTGTTAAAATTTGACACCCCACCAAAATTGAACGCTGAATCTTATCTAAAGAAAATGACCGTAATTTTGTAAACTGACGCAAAGTTACCTAAAGACCTAGTTAAAGGCGCTTAAGAACTTTAGAACCTAAGGTCTGTAAAGTACTCTTATCCATAAAATTTGACATTAAGCTCTAACCAAACATTTATTTGTACTTATGCAATGGGTATAGAGCAGTGGCGGAGTCACGGGGCTTGTTGAGGCCGGAAAAATGGGTTGAAAGTCTTGTATATACACACTTCAAAGTGAAGAGCCCCTCAAGACTAAATCCTAGATCCGCACCCTGTATAGTGTATAACATTATCGGGAATTTCCGACTATAGCATTGCTATTTATTTTGTTTTGATCGCGCTCGCCATTCAGTTATCTTTGGTTCGACTTGGAGTACGTGTCAAAATGCATTTATTATACAATTTTTGCTATTTTTCCGTCGCTTTCTCAATTTTTAATTTTATCACCATTTGTTGTTTCTCGGCAATTAAAATTTATTGATTCTTCTACGTTACGTTTTCGTTAGCAAAATGATTTGTTGGTTTCTTTATTGTTAGATATTGTGCGCATATATCACGTGCAATTGTTTTAAATATGACTTATTTATAAAATGACTTGTTTTGCTCTATATTTGCAGTCGGTGCTGTAACATCAAGCAGCAGAAACGAATCTCGGAACATTCTCACATACATTTTCAAACTGCCGCTTTACAATAAAAAACAATTCCTCTGCGATGGCAACTTCATCCGTATTAGCCAACAATACAATTAACTCGCATACAACGACGACAAAGACTAACAAGTCGACGACGTCGCCTGGCGCCACCTCGACGCCTTTAGCGGCTCTGGTCACACGTAAGCGTAGCTACGATACAGCCATCACCATGCCCGCAGATGATGCCCCAGAATCCTCCTCGACACGCACACCAAAGCAATTGGCGGCAGATCAATTAAAATTGAATATCTACTCGCCGGACTCGACAGCGGCCACAACACTCAGGGATTGTACGCGCACCATTTCACAAAGCGATGCGGAGGATACCGGCGAAGCTGCGGCTGCCGAGGATGCTCTGCAAGCGGCAGCTGCTCTAACAGCAGATTATCTCAATGGCAGCGGTGGGGTTAAGCGCAAATATGTGCCACCTCTGGCAACAATTACACAAATGACTGCTACTAAGGTGGCACCAGCAGCGGAGCAATCCCAGCAGTTTTTCAATGGCAGCGGAACCAACGATTTTGCGGTAAGTTTTGTGCTGCGCCCCCCAGCAAGGTCATTCGAGAAAACATCAAAGAATATACATATGGCGTGTTTATCTCATCAATTTGTATATACTCGTGTGTATGGTATATATGTACTATATTACACAATTTCATCATCGTTTGCTAAAAATCAGAGAGTGAAAAATCGCATAGTTGTTTCCGAATAGTTTTTTTTTGTTTGCTTCATTTCATTAGAATTTATATACAAACAGATTAGCTATCGGAGCAACAAAATTTATATACCCTTAAATTGGTAATTTATAGTTATGAAAAGATGATGTGCATACAAGCAAAATTTTAGAATTTCCAATGTATACATACCCTAAAATTGAGCGTTTGTTTATATGCTACTTGTGCAGATATACACAGCTATATAGTATTTGTATGCTGACCATATTTAAATTAAGATCTTATTTCTTTTCAAACATTTTGAGATGTCGTGTTTTCAGTGATATAAGCAAAATTTATTGTTGATTTATTGGAAGTATGGTTAAATTTTTTATAATACTTGGTTTTTGCAAAAAATACTAATCTATCAGCTATACGTATAAACAAAAAAATTTGCACTCGGAACAGTAAAATTTTCCACATTTACTGCATACGTAACGTTTCACGTGTTTATACAATAGCTTTGTATATTTTATAACCCATCATAAAAAGGTTTTTTGATAGTATAGCGGGCCCTTTTGGGCGCCAGTTGGGTGTTAAACAATTATTTCAAGCGAATGAGTTGAAAACTTAGTAATTATATTGCAACGAAATAATTTAATGGAGCTTAAATGTAGTAAAAATATCTCATAACGAAATTCGTGAGAACTAGCTCTGGTAGTTGGCAGGAAAAAAAAAGTGTTAAGTATTGGGTTGTGCATGAAAATACGAAAAACAAAGAACGAACTAAATAAGTTCACGCCACATAGTTCTTTTTATTCAGTTATTCTTTTTTTCTTGTACATTTTTTATACGTTCTATCGTATACTTCTCTTATACTGTTCGTATATTGTTCTTCAGTTTTCCTTAATATGGAAATAGTTTTATTACAATGCCTCTGTAACAGTGAATTTTTTTTGCGCGTAAACTGAAATCTCGCAGTTGTAAAAAATTAATTTGTATACCTTATGATACTAAGGGTATATTAAGTTTAAGTTACCTAAAGCATTCCCAGGACTTAGGGACTTTAAGGGAGATTGTATTGCGGATGAACTGGCTAGAAAGGAACTACCAGCATCCTCCCTCAAGACAAGGAGGGCCTGGGTATACCCATGGCCAGCTGTAAACTGAGAATATGAAATTTTTTCGCTCTCAGAGAAAATAAAACGTGGAATCGGACATCGAACACGTGTAAAATCTCGCGGCAAACTTGACCGACATACTGCACTTTGCTGTCTGAATAGAGCCCAGTGCTCATCTGTTATCCGGGCCATCACGGGACACTGGTTGGTAGAAAACCACGCATCCAGGCTGACTTCTGTAGAAGCCGTTGCGATGAGGAGGAGCTGGAGACGGTGGAACACTTCTGTCACTGCCCTGGACTGGGCAGTAAAAGATTTAGATTACTACAGTCACACTTTCTAGACGATTATCTCAGCTCTCTGAACAGAGTCAAAAATGCCTTTTAAGGCTTATTCAGGCAGCCGGATGGCTTCCTCACCTTTTACAGGGGATCTCTCAAGTGGGGAAGAGTGGTAAACTAGCTCACTCTAGCGGTATCGCAACGGGCCTATCCTTGGCCTAAGTGAGTTGGCCGCCCTAACCTAACCTAACCTAACCTACCTAAAGTATGATCAGGGTGACTAGAGAAGTCTGTCTGTCTGTTCGTCAGAGCTAAAGGGATCAAACTTTCAGATGTAGAGAATTCTTTTTGTCTGTCTGTTCGTCCATATAAACATCTAGACATCAGAGATGGTCAGGGCTAGAGGGATGAAACTTTTAGATTTGATTCCTCATAGGAGAGAAGTTTATTTTATTTTTTAATATCGGGGTTACATTAGCTAATTCCCGAAGGACGTTTCAGAAAATCTTCAAAACTTGTAGAAGAAAAATGCATTTGTTTATAATGATGTCGTAAATAAATTTGATGTTTGGTAGTTTTTTAGAGTTCCCCAACACTTTACCAAGTTTGATCAAAATCGGTTGACTATACCCGGGGAAATGTACCGGCCTCCCTATTACAACTTTAAATTGAATCACGACAGTAATTTCACCGGGCCCCTGACTAAACTCCGGGGTTACTCCCCTTTCCCCTTCCCACTCTGCGAGCCTGACTATACCATATGGGGTCTAGAACCGTTCGTTCAAAAAAACGTTTTAGTTGCATAATTCGACAGTTTTGTGTTTATAAAAATTGCTCTAAAAAACAAATGGAACTAAGAACTTATTTCCTGTCGCTTGTTTCCGGACTACAACCTAATTTTCTGTATGTTTAATAACCTAATCATCTTATTTTAGTGCCGCTTAGTAATATTCCATAGGAATTGCCATGTTTTTGCCACCAAGCAAGATTTTTGTCTAAGACAACTATGAGAGATCCGCTACCAAGAATAATAAAAGTCTAAGAGAAGTGCTGATAAAGTTTAATCGGCTGCTACAATTGTCAAACGGCTAGCTTTGTTTAAAAAAAAATCCGCTTAAAACCTTGAAAGATAAAATTTTAAGCGGGACAGTAAAGTGTGTGTCAGATTAAATTGATTGAAGCTGTACAGTGTGTCAAGAGCTAATCGCATGTTGTGAATATTTCGGATGCTGGTCGTCCAGAAGTGGCTATTGATGAACTTTTGATTGGTTTTATACACCTAAGTGCAATGTGATACTTTGTCTATATATAAAGTGTGAGACATCTGTTTATTTTATTGTTAAACACTCGAAATTCGCAATATACGTTTAGTGTAAATAAATTCTTTGTTGTGATCACGTATCATTCCGCTGCCATTCTATCTAACCTCTTGGATGGCAAGAATATCAATTTTATATTTGGACTCCACTATGGACTATGTGTGACTTCTTCTAGGGGTCAACTGGTGGAACCTATATTTGGACACCTCATTTTGAATTTCGTCAAATTTACCACTTTAACTAAATAACTAAAGTCCTAACATTCCAGAATGTAATTCGCATGGGCCGCTTCATTCCGATAGTGTTCCTTCTGAAATAATTATTGTTATCATTGCGATTTGAGTGTAGGTTTAAATCATCTTTTGTTAAGGTTTCATTCATCGTTGTCATTTCGGCGTAGAATTGGCACCTCCATATCCTTTGTTGTGTCCGCTGCAGTTTGTGTAGGGAAATTTCAGATGTTTATTCGATTACCCCATGGAGACTAATTTCTATTGGCTTTAAATGCCTAGACACCAACAAATTTAAGAAACGGTTAATGTTGGATGATTTCAAAGACCATATTTGACACGTTTATATTGCGAGCCGCTTGTTGTAAGACCAACGCCCATTCCTAACCGCATCTAACTTGATGAACAGACGCTAGAACTGTGGATTGCTTTTAACTTCCGTATTTACCCTCGACCTTACCCTCAAGGGAGGCCCTGCCAGTAGTTACCGCTGGTAGCGCTCTCAAGGATCTTTATACATACTGAGCCACTCCACCATGCCAAGACTTTCCCGTAGGGGACGTCAAGTTTAAAACTACTCAATTTTAGTCATGGATCGTTTAACAATCGAAAAATTCTTAAAATACCAACTTGATCAAATAAATAGTACCCAGAAGTTATTCAGAAAATACAAGATTATTCTACAATATCAATTTGGTCCCTTTCAAATAATTCTCCATCGACTGCAACGCACTCAGTTTGCGGTATGCCCATCGGAGCCCGTCTTCCCTTTTTCGATGATCTTATCTCGAGTTCAGTAACGCGTTCAACGGAGACGTTTTTTAAGTCGACCAAATAGGAACAACTTGCAAGGAGAAAAATCAGGTGAATTCGGTGGTTTCTGGATTGCATTCATTCCATTTTTACCTAAATGGTCTTGGGAACTTTGTAATACCTAGAAATACGGTTACTAACTTTTTGGGGCTATTTCTAAACAGCTGATTTATTTTCTCTCCCACTACAAGCACCAAATAATGTCAAAATATTGTTTTAAAATATGTACACACTGTTATATTTATGTTGGCGTTATTTTACAACACTGGCTAGTGCGGAAATACATTTTCGTGTCTGAAGAAGTTCAGTATAAATTATTGGATATTTCTGTTTCAGTATACACCAACTTCAACTACCCATGCATT
This sequence comes from Chymomyza amoena, assembly GCA_037043745.1. Classification (NCBI taxonomy): domain Eukaryota; kingdom Metazoa; phylum Arthropoda; class Insecta; order Diptera; family Drosophilidae; genus Chymomyza; species Chymomyza amoena. The sequence continues at coordinate 192,353 of JBAMAX010001726.1, forward strand.
TTAAATATAATAAATGGTTTAAAGCCCAGCGACAGATAATCCTTAGTAGAACCATTTACCCAACCTAACTATGCGCCTATGCCTTTTGTAAGAGTATAACAGAGATGTCTCTATCTAAACATTTCTATAGGAAGCGTTTTTTTGGCAATTGCGTCAAACTGATTTGCCCCCTTTGTATTAAATTAGGTTATAAGAAAAAGTTTCTCTCTTTCTTGCAAACATTTTTTTTATTTATTCCGAGCATTATGAGTGTCAGACCATGCAAGTATCCCTATCGCAAACACCCCATACAACGTAATTGTTAAGTGACCAGGAAAATGTGCGTCTAAAAATATTGCAACAACAAACCAGCCGAGAGCAATTTGACAACATCTCGTGATATATTATTTTTATACGACAAATACATATCGTCCGACATTGTGCCGCCCCAACTTGGCAGAGCTTTCTCTGCCGTTCCAAAGCCCTCCCCAATATGTATCTATAACAGAGAATTTAATTTGGCGCTTAATTTGCGCAATTTAAATGACATATATTTATATAAAGTAGTCGATCCCAACGCCTCTGAGACGCAATTGTTCCTGGCTAGCTTGAGCCGGCAATCTTATATAGTACATACCAGTAGATGGCTTTTATTAAGTCAATTGTATTGATTTGGTTGTTGCCGCCTTTCAATTGAAAGATGCTGCTCAATTGATCAACCCAGTAGTCGAATGTTTCTGAAAACCTAGCAGGCTAAGCATTTCAAAATTTCAGCACTATCAGTCAAAGTTTCGACAGTCTATAGAACGGAACGTTTATTAGAGCATATTGGAGCGTTTTTAAATTTCTATTGGCGGTTATATTTTATTTGGTGCAATAATGATGTCAGAAAGCGAAGAGGAGTTGCAGCAAATGCAGGAAACGGGCACCAAAGTGGTGTCCTATAAGATGTTACCCTTACACATGGATTTTAAAAAATTTGTGAGACTTATAACAACCTTAAACAATTTCTAAGCTAATTTGTTGGCCTTTTCTTTCCATTGCAGACCATTTGTAAGCCGGCGCCTTTCTCGAATGATGAGGAAGCCATAGTGGAGCGCGAGCGCTGTGACTATACACAAAAAATTACCTACCAAATGGCGCGTTCCGGACAGACCAATCGTCGTGTGCGCGTTTATGCCGATGGCATCTATGACTTGTTCCATCAGGGTCATGCACGGCAGCTAATGCAGGCCAAGAACATATTTCCCAATGTCTATCTGATTGTGGGTGTGTGCAATGATGAGCTAACACATCGCATGAAGGGACGTACCGTAATGAATGGTTTTGAGCGATATGAGGGTGTACGTCATTGTCGCTACGTGGATGAGGTAAGTCTATAAGAAATGTCTGATATAATAGGCAGACAGCGCTAGCCGCTTGATTTATGATCATTGCAGCGTTAAGCACAGTTTTTGTTTCCGGGTAGGGTGGGGTCAAATCGAATAAGGCAATGATTTCATAGAAATCCAAAGTGGGATTGATTGGGTATCTATCTCTTTAAGCTTAAATTGGGTTAACTAGAATTCTTTATACGTTAACAGTCTTGCATTACTCATTAAAGCTTTTCTTTATTTCCACAGATTGTGCAGGATGCACCTTGGACGCTGTCTGATGATTTCATAGCCGAAAATAAGATTGACTTTGTGGCACACGATGACATTCCCTATGGCCATGGCGTTCATGATGATATCTATGCGCCGCTCAAAGCGCGTGGCATGTTTGTTGCCACCGAGCGTACCGAGGGTGTTTCCACCTCCGATATTGTAGCGCGTATTGTCAAAGATTATGATTTGTATGTGCGTCGTAATCTGGCGCGTGGTTATTCCGCCAAGGAGCTGAATGTATCTTTTCTATCAGAGAAGAAATTCCGTTTGCAAAACAAAATGGATGAACTAAAGTCCCGCGGCAAGCGCGAATTGACCAAAGTCAAAGGTGATATTATTACCAAATGGGAGGAAAAGTCACGCGAGTTTATTGATACATTTTTGTTGCTTTTTGGACGCGAACGTCTTAATCATTTATGGAACGAGTCCAAAGGCAAACTTATACAAGCTTTAAGTCCACCAGGAAGTCCTTCGGGTTCGGTAAATGGCGATGATTTGGAAGCTGCAGAAAAGTCCGACAATTCGGATGATGAGTACTTGGATTTGCCGGCAGAATACAGCGGCGCCAGCAGAAGCAATTCGCTCAATGGCAGCGCCAAGAAAACAAAGCCAAAACAGCGTGGTAGCCAAGGACGTCGTTCTTTGATACGCTATTCGGTACCATCCTCGCCTACCGTTGGCGCACGTAAGGCAATGTTCTCACCGGATGACTCAAACGACTATGAAGATGAGGATGATGATGATGATGATGTGCCGGCACGCGTACTACGTAGCCATTAGTTTGCTTAGTTATTAGTTAAATCTTTGGAGCAAGTTTATAAATAAAACTAAACTTGTAACTCCTTACTATCTCTCTCTTTCTCTCTGAAAAAATGAAACTTTTGTAAATTAATGCAACAAATACAGTTTGGCCACAAAAATTGTAACGCATAATTAATGCTAAACTATACACCAACTTTAAATTGTACTAATTTTAAAGGTATTTCTATGTGTAAACCCCCACCCCATACACTCTCCCAACTAAGCAGCAACTTTCCCGCTAATATTCGTTAGCCAATTGTTTAGTCTTAAGTAGAATATAGCAAAAGAATCGTTTGGTAAACCCAACAAAAAAAAAGCTTGCATGTAACACTGAAATCGCATAATGGCAATGTATGGCTTACATTTTGATAACCATTGCAGAAAAAGACTCATAATTTTTTTGTATTAAGATTAAAAGAAGTTTTACCAAGAGAAATAATTTATAGATATATTTATATTAAATTATTTCCCATAATTATATTAAGTTAACAAGTTTAAAAGAAACATTCGAAAAAAAAAACAGAAACAAGAAAAAGTTCGCAATACGAAATATTGCAAAACGCTTTGTTGAACATTTTTTGAAAACGTACATTTAAATAAAAAACAAAAAACCAAACCATTGCATTTTATTTTTAAAAATGTGCGTAATATAACATTTAATTGTTCGAAAATGCGTGTACTTTTTTAAGTCATAATAGTGAAAGATTTCTTCGAGAGCTTTATAAATCGGCCATTGTGATCATATTCCAACGACCTTAAGATACCCAGCAAAGATATTCGCTGTATGTAACAGTCTACGTCTGATTCACCCAGGGGTCAACCGGTACAACTTAGCGTAAACTATGTAATATCTATACATTGTAAAGGGTTTTTCAATAAGAGCGCTACAAAAGTTTTTTTTAAATAAAACAAAAACTGTTTTGGATATCAATGAAACTCTTTATTTCTGTGAAAGTACATTCGATGCCATTATGTATGGAACTCGATTTCTTCTGCAGAAGTCCAGACGCTGAACCCAACTTTCGACGGTTTTCAAGCATAAATCGGCCGATACTGCTGCAATTTCACGTTCGATATTCGTACGAAGTTCATCAATCGTCGCTGGCTTGTTGGCATTGACCATAGACTTGGCGTAGCCCCACAGGAAATAGTCTAACGGCGTCAAATCGCACGACCGAGGCGGCCAATTGACTGGGCCATTTCGTAAGATAACACGTTTACCAAACTTGGTTTTCAATAAATCGATTGTGACATTCGCTGTGTGGCTTGAGGCGCGGTCCTGTTGAAACCACATATTGTCCAACATCAATATCATTCAATTCGGGCCAAAAATATTCGGTTATCATTGAGCGGTAGCGTTTCCCATTCACAGTAACGTGACGGTCTTGATCATCACGGAAGAAGTACGGCCCAATGACGCCGCCGGCGCATAAAGCGCACCAAACCGTAATTTTTTCGGGATGGAGTACATATGGATTGCTGCCTGACCAATAACGCATATTTTGCTATGATATAATTTTTCGATGAAAATTCGGATCATTTTCAAGTTGTTGCTCAGCACAATTCACGAACATACGACGCTTCTGGTGGTCAAGCGGCTTCAGTTCTTGCGTCAATTTGATCTTGTAAGGATGTAGGCCAAGGTCTTTTCGCAAAATTCGCCACAACGACGCCAGAGAGATGCCCAACGCTTGAGAACGACGTGTCAGGAGACTGATTTGGGTCTTCCTCAATGATGCGCTAGCGGCATGAATATTCTCGACACTACGGGCACTTTTTTGTCTCACTGGCACGGGAAGATTTTGTACTGTGCATATGGATTCAAATTTTTTCACTAGACGATCTGGCAGGACAATTATGACGACCATAAATTGGACGTAGCGCTCTTAAAGTTGAGGCCACTGACTCCGAATTTCGATAGTAAATTTTAATAATTTCGACTCGTTGTTGGATCGTATATCTTTCCATGATGAAATGGCAAACCTTACTGAAGAGAAATGTCAAGGAAGCAGGAAAAAATATGGCGTTGTTTGCTGTCCCTATCGGTCTACTTTTGTAGCGTCCCTATTGAAAAACCCGATATTATGTATTTCTTAAGTAAGTAATATGAGTAAACTTACCCGCAGCGATCGCCACCTAATCACACTCTGTTTGGTACCAGCACTCTGCTGTTCCTGGTAACAAGACGGCGGATGAGTGCGCCAGCAACGGTTCAACACTGCCAGCTAAACTTGCGGATGTAAAAATACACTTACAGGACGTCAAATCGGAAATTAGGGGAACGGCTAAAGCTCGAGCTAAAAGAGAATGGGACACTGTATCAGATTGTTGCAGCTCCCGACCAATCTGGCTGCGGTATAATCCAAAGCGAATATCTCCTGCGTTTATAAGAAGAGGACCTGGATGGTGTTAGGAGTTCTAATAGAGACAGAAAGCATCAAACACCTGGTATGGGGTTGCCCGTCGATTAATAAGAGACGAACCCAGTTACTGTTCAAGCCATTCTTTGAAGACCTGTGTAGTCTGTGTGCCCATAGCGGATCTGGACACATATCAAAATTAATTCCTTCATATTTAAAAGAATTCACTTAAATTGCAGAATTCATTTTTTTAGCCACAATCCTTAAAATTATACTTTCGTAAGAATGTGACAATCAGCTTCACACATATCTTAGAAATTGTCAATTAAAGGCAGATCTGTATTGCAATTGTGTTTCCCTTTTGAGGAATTACTCAATTAATTGTCAATCAATCTTTATTAAATGGTTGAATGACTTTTCTTAAAATACTTCAATAAAAATCACTCGTGTCAATAACGAGAAAATAAATTAAATAGTGATGCTATTTTGAAAAAAATCACGTTCTTTAAAAATTCCTTTGCAGCGTATTTGGCGTGTTGCAAACTATTTCCATGCATTTTTTTTACAACAAAAACCTTTAATTTATGCTTCATTGCGCTATTTATTGTGGCGATTAGTTATAGTATATAATTAGTATATTTGCATATGGATCGTTGGTTAAATTATAAACGCATTAGTGATTTTGTAAATCTGCTCAAAAGACAAATCCTCAGTGAGGGTTATTTTAAATAACTTCATATTCTTGCGACTTTGGCGCTTTTAACTAAAAAAAAAAGTTTCTCTATGGAGCTCTATTCATGCCCACGGCAAATAAGGGCACCATTTTCTTGGATTTCTTTTGCTTTTTGTTGCTGTTGTTATTTTTAACCTCCTCAACGTTGGCCATTTTGGCTGGTGCAGTTGGTTTTCCACCACGTTGTTTCTGCTTATCCAATGCGCCGGCCAACAGATCTCCCAAAGCCCAGTGACCCTGTGCATGATTTTCATTGTCCACATCTACGACTGTACGTTTAACCACCACACTAGCAGCTGGCAGAGTTGGTGCAGCGCGTCCCCAAGCACCAACTTTAAACTCAGGTGGACTATTTAACGAGCCAGATGAAGCAATAGGCGATGAGCTGCCTATGGTGGGCCAAAGTTCCACTTTGGGACTTGTAGCCGTTAAGCTCGCATAGCATATACCACTCTCATTGGGAATAGACATCGGCTGGCGCACGCCACTGGGACCGGGAAAGACTTCCTCAAAGCCGCACTGTAAAGTATATAAAAGGAAATTAATAATTTGAAGCGCTATATAAATTATTCAATTACTAACCGTTGGAAATTCATCGGCTGAGCTCAAATTTAAATTAGCAGCACTAGCAATTAGTTTTCCCATTTGACGATCGTTAATCTCGTTGATGTGCTGCTCACGCTTGCGTTCCTCGCGCTCTCTACGCTCGCGATCCTTCTTGCGATGCAACAAATCATCTGTTGAAAACAAATGCCATTAGTAAACAACAAGTATGCATAAATTGTATGTCACTTACCCTTAAAAAGCTTGAGTATTCCAGCTGAAACAACGGGTGCCTGCAGTTCCACCTCGACTACGGCAAATTGACAAGTCAGAGGCAAATGACCCAAGCAAGTAAACTTACGACGATGCTCCTCATCCATAGAGTGCTGTTCCCTCTGCAAAATCCGAGCCTCTATAAGCAAGGGCGCCTGTTCCAAGCTGCCATAGCAAGCTTGTAGCATCTTGACATTTAATGGATGCAAGTAAATGTTTTGTCCATCATTAGACTGATAGAAGTAATAAAACTTGTTATTGCCAGAGCCTGCAGTGCTCAAAACACTTGGAGCTTCACCGGATGAAACTGAAGCAGCATCATCTTTCTCAGCTTCAGTGGTTTTTTCTTCCACTGGCAATTCTAGAGCTGGTGGTGTGGTCGGCTCTACCAAAACGTCCTCAACGTTACGCTCCTCCACTCCTGCCTTTACGTCAAACTCCTCCATTAATTCATCTTCCTCCTTTAAGTCACTTAGCCCCAGCTTATCGCGTCGATCTTTAAGAGTTACCAAAGCCTGCTGTATGAATACATCTTCCGGGCAACTGACATCCGATTCAGCCATTAATTCAACACGTTCACGTTCAATAATGAACGCAATGTCAGCACGTTTGGCTATTAAGAATTTCGAATACCGTTTGGATTCATCCAGCGAGCTAAGCAACGGAAAATGCTCATGGGGCATGAGCATTCCATCCTGAAAACGTTCAATATACATGGAACCCTTGCGACGACGCATCAGCTGAAAGGTTATGCGATCTCCAACATTCATATTACATTGCTGCTCAATGGTGCAACTTTTCAAATCTATTGCATGTATAGCGTCATAACAGATGGGACACTTGCGCCAGGTCTTGTCGCTCAATGATAAATAATGCAACAAACAAGGCCAGCAATAAGCATGGCCACAGCGCGTTAGCTTCGCAGCAACTGGTGGGTACAGACAAATTGGACACTGGGGTTCCTCAGTAGTTTGTATGTTGATCTGCTCGATGAAGCTCCAATCGATAAGTGTATCAGGTGAACCGTTCACCTGCGCCTTGGCACCTGCGCGTATGACAAACTGAAAGTTTGCCTGCAAGAACTGCTCCTTGTTGAAGCGTGTTTTTCGACCAACGTTGCCATGACCATGGCGTATGCCATAACCACTGGCATAGTCCACTTGACGTGGAACGCAATGAAAATTCAACAGATGATTCAAATTCTGCTTCTTGCTACCCGGGGCATAAACAGAGTTTTGTTCATATTCAAAGCCACTACGTGAGTAGTTGCTGCTAGCCGGCGCTAGTCCGGAGCCCTCGTAAAGGCTACGGTCACCGGTGCGTGCAGAACCCTCGTTACTGCCATAGTTTTGACCATAAGTAGAACCGCGTGCCCGCGGACGTTTGTCCACATTAGGACGTTGCTTAGCAGATTGGTGTTGCTGTTGCTGCTTGGTGTTAAGTTGTTGTTGATCGTTACGTGGGGTGGGCTGTTGTTCACGACGTCTCGAATTGCGCTTGTTGTTGGAATTTAAGTCTAAAAAAGTAGGTATTACACAAGTGTTTTTTAAAGGGTAAAGGTTGCAGTTAGGCACAAAAACGTGATTTTGTACTTACCGATAGATTTACGAATGGTTTCACCAGAGGCACTGGATTTGGTAGCTCGTGCATGATGAGATTGTTGTTGTTTCTTGTTGTTGCTGTCCATTATAAATATTCTTAGTTGCACAAAGGCAAGGGTAAAGGTTTAAAGGATTTGGGGATATTTGCTGCAAATTGCTTGCAATTTGCGTCGCGTTTGCGTTTGTCTCCACACGGAGTGCGTTGCGCGTCAAATTATTGTAAAGTAGAGGATTCATGTTTACTGAGCCATGATTACAAACGTATTAACCAGAAATAATACTTGCGTAATATTTCCAAAAGTATATGCAACTTTTTTTTGTTTATGCAAAATGCAAATTGAGCTTCGTAAAGTACTGTGTAGTACTTTTTGCCAAGACTTTGATCGCAATAAGTTCGCTGTTTATTTGTATGCGTGACGGCCTCTACGCTGCGTGCAGTACTCTGTGGCTAGACGAAAAATTTTCTAATTGCGTTTTTCAAAGCTTTAAATTTCGCACATAAAGTTTGTCGTCACTTTTTAAATGAACGCTTTTCGACAGTATAAAGTAACAAGAATTGTCAAATGTATTTTGATTAGTTTTAAAGCAACTAATTTTGATATAAAAACCAAAAAATTACTTGGTTAGGAAAATCAGCATCCGAGCTGACTCTAATAAAAATGGCTGACTATGAAAAATGGTACCATTTTTTAGCCAGCTGGGTCGCACTTGCACAGTGCTGCGTTCGATTTATTATCGTTATTTGCAAAGAAGCAGCAACAGAAACAGCTGTTTTATCTTATCTGCGGATGTTTTGTGCACTTTGAACGACCGTTGCGAGATGGAATTTTTTTTTTGCCATGGTTAACAATATGAACATTTGGTTAAGAAACCCAAATTAAAATGGACTTTCGCAATGCTAGAGCCCGCCAGCCGGAAATTGTGCGCTCTGTGCAAAAGGATGCACGATATACAAACGATTTAGCTGAGGATTTGTCGGATGTGCTGCGTTTAACTGGTCCGCGCAATTGGATTAAGTATAACCAGATGTGCAAACTGTTAGCAGAACTTAGTTATCATGGTTTTGCCTCGTTAAGTAATCTGCAAACTTTAGGGGAAGAGTATACGGGCATCATACAGGTTGACGGCGCCTACAAGCACATTCCCAGTCGTTTTGTAAGTCAGTTAAATTGTTTAACTTAAAAATTAAAAAATTTACTTATACCAATACCAGCTGCAACTACTGTCCATTGTCTTGGAGTTCGGTGGAGATGCGTTATTTATACGCCTGCTACAAAAACTGGAGCAGTATATAGCTGACCATGAGCAAATTGTGCCTGAGGCCAAGCAACAGCTACAAAAGTTTACACAGCGTTTGCGTCAATCGCCCAGCTATATTAAGGCACTGCACAAATCCCTGTTTTATATGAATGCCCGTAAATATCAGCTCTCTAAGCGCACCACGGGCATTAACTATGTGCTCATACGACATTGGCTGCAACCAGAGTTCTCGCTTTATGGTTATAAAATCTTAGGTGTTATTACGTTTCTGCAAGTAACTGTGTCTTTGGCTATAAATGGCTGGGATGCTTGGAAACAGCATAAACGTCAGCAGCTGGATGCTATTAAACAGGCGGGCAAGCGGTTTTTGACGCGTGAGGAAAGCGTCAAATCGGGAAAAAATGAAAATGCGCCGCAGTGTATTCTTTGCCTAGAAACGCGTAACAATACTAGTTTGACACCTTGTGGTCATTTGTTTTGTTGGAGCTGTATTTTGGATTGGCTAGACGAGCGCGATGAGTGTCCATTGTGTCGCGAAGCCGTTAAAAAGTCCCAAGTGATTCAGTTGCAAAATTATAATTGATTTTTAAGCAAAAGAATGAAAAATGTTTAACATGAAGGTTGTAACACAGATGGCTCAAGAATGTATACAATTATATGAGTCTGTGCCATTCCCAGCTTTGTATTATGCTTGATGTTTGTATAGGTTATACATATTTAGGAAAAGATAGTAAATATTGGAAGCAACCAACGTTTTTGTCAAAAGTGCTGCCAACTTTTTTTAAATGTGCTGGTCTGAACGCGATTTTGCAAATTTCTAGAAGTAAAATATTTCTAAATATTTCCCAAACAACTCTCCAAATGCAGTATCATGAATTTAAACATAAACTTTATATCGTTCCTACCTTCATTCTTCGTCTTTGGCAAAATGCGTGCAATTGTTTTTGAAGCAGGTTAGTTAAATGTAATATAAGAAAAAGTAGAATAATTAATTTTATATATTTTTTATTTTATTGAATAAATGTTATGCAATGAACAACTTTTTTGCAGCTTGCGAAGCTGCTATTTGGAAATGGTTTAAAACTAAGGTACTTTTATCAACTATACATAGGTATGTCTATTTACATTTCGAATGGATTTATATTTAGTTGTATAATCTATATTTAAATGTATCATTTTTTATATGATATCTAAATAAATGGTGCGGTTGAAAATTTGTCTACGTCTACGCGATTCAAACGCAGAACGCGCATCACCGGGAGTTTCAAAAGAGATACGTGCATCTCCTGTGGGTTTGCCTTCGTCGTTAAAACGACGCAAAATATCATCGGGACTTAATTTATAGTCATTAAAGAAACGCATAATATCCTTGTCATCGGCCTTAAAGGGTACATTACGCATGGCCAAAACGCAGCCAGGACGATTGAACTTATCGGGTATGCCCTCATCCTCGACGGCATTGTTGACAACGCCATTGTTATTATTGTTGTTAAGCATGGCAAGTGGATTAATTAAGTCTATATGAGGAGCCGTTGTTTCTTCTGAAACAGCACGACCAGCAGCAAAAGGATTGAAATGTTGCTGCTTAGTGTTGTTCTCCTCAGGCTCATTCATGGGCTTTGCTCTATTAGAATTGTTGTTATCTTCAAAGCGACTTGGACCACGTCTGCGTGTTTGTGTGGGTGGCTCTGTTACCTCACCGCGTTGTCCATTACCACCCGGTAAATAGTCCATAAAAGGCTTATTCAGGCGATCGGCAATTTCTTGTGGTGTTACACTGACCACGCGCAGACCACGCCCGCGAAAACGTCGATTATGAAACTCACGTATGGCTACTTTGGCTGTTTGAGCATCGGCAAATTCGATTATAAACTCACCAGCGGGCATGTTACGCTCATTAAAAAGCATTTCTATGTGCACTATGCGCAAATTTTCGCTGCTAAAAAGCTCGCCCAGATCATTTACACGTGTACCATACTCACAGTTGTGTACCCTAACAAACTTGGGCTCATCATTGGGATGATTGTGGTTGTTATGATTGCCATTGTTGTTGTTGCGATTAAAGTCCATATTAGACATGTTCTGGCCCTGATTGTTATTATTGCCAAGCGGCATGCCAAATGGTGCGTCCATATTATTGTTGCCGTTGTTATTATTAAACCCAAATGGCATGTTAAGATTACCTGCGCCAGCATTACCAAATGGTTGCATATGATTGGGCACATTAACCTGCATTTGTGGCGCCATTTGCATGGGCGGAATAAGCGGATTAATATGTGGTTGCTGTTGCTGCTGCAGTGGTGGCTGTTGCTGCTCGGCCTGATCTCGATTTCGTCTGCGCGGATCGCCATTATATTTGGAATGTGTGGCGGCTGCTGTCAAACCATTGCTTGCCATAGCTGCAGCTTCTTTTTCGGCAGCTTCATTCTTTTCCCGCTGATGCTGCTCCTCTTTCATAAGCTGCTCATTTGCACGTCGCAGTTTATCTTTGGTATTTTGCATCTCATTCGTGCTGCTAGCACGCACGCGCAGCTTACGAAAGCCTATATAATGACGTCCTGTATCTTCTAGAGCAGCGCGTGCCTCACCCTCACGCGCAAACAGCACAAAAGCAATAAACTCACGTCGATTATTGGGACTAGGCGCCAATAGTATATCCACAATTGTGCTAGTAGCAGAGAACATTTTCATTATATCCTGTTCGGTGGTCAATTGTGGCAAATCCTCTATGTACAGCACATTGTAGGACGGGCTAGGGGTTGGTGATGCGCCCGAATCAGCATAGGAGTTGTGAGAATTGTGAGAATTATGAGAATTACTATTGTTGCCCGAATTGCGCTGTTGGCGCTCTTCGGCCTGCTCAAACTCCTCATCTCCTATGGGCACAATTTGTACTATACGATCGCGGAAAAGCGTATTATTACGCGCCACGGCTTTCTGAGCGCTGGATACACGTGAAAACTCTATATAAGCGATGCCTGTGCGCGCGCCATTTTGACCATTTATAATCTTAATGCCATTATGTGGTATATAAAGGCCAGCAAAGTATTTGCGCAAATCACTATACGTAGTACTGGGACACATGCCACTAATCTTGATATAGCAGGTTTCGGCGGTGGGCGCAGAGCTCTGAATGTTGTTGCTCGGCGAAGACTTGGGCGAGCCCTGCTGACTTTGCTGCAGCAGCAGCTGCTGCTGTTGAAACAGTTGTGGATACATTTGCGCATAAGGATTAACGCTAGCAAAAGCTACGGGCTCTGTAGCAGCTGTTGACGCAGCAACTGGAGCAACAGCTGGCTTATTGGCTTCCAAAAGACCAGGGTATATGCTTGGCGGCAGCTTGGCATTGGCACTATTGGTTTCCTGTAATGCAGCCAAAATCTGCAGCGGCATACTAGCTGCATCTCCAGGTAAGCTCAATTTGTAATTGTTAGTTGTTGTGCTAGTACTAGTGCTATAGCTTTGCAAGACCGGAGCCACTTGCGGCAGACCCACAGCCAAAGCTGGCGTAGTGGGCAGCTTGAGCCCTGATAATACAGTCTGCGGCAGAGTAGCATTACCCAAGGCCCAAGGCAACAAATTAGATGTGGCAGCACTAGCCGTCATTTTAAGATCTCGTTCGCTGCTGTCGGCGCGCTCAGTGCGCCGCTTACGTGTACGCTCACGTTCACGCTCACGTTCTCGCTCCCGCTCACGTTCACGACTGTCGCTATCACTAGAGCTAGACGAGCGACTGCGACTATGACGACGCCTGCTGCTATGGCGTGAGCGTTCTGGCGACTTGGAGTCGCTTATATGTATGACATCTGTAAGATTTATGCCTGCTTGTTGCGAATAAGCCAGAAAGGAGGGCGTCGCCTGTTTACCAGCTAGTGGCAAAAAACTGTTTAAGCCACCTATAACGGGCGCCTGTGGCACGGGCGGCATAAGGGCAGACACCACTGGATCAACTGTAGAAGCTGGTAAAGCAACAGCAGGCGCGGAGGCCTGCTTGCGCGCTGTTTCAATTACCTTTTGCATTTCAGCACGTGAGGAGAGCAAAAGGCGCACTTGCACCTCCATAAGCTTTTCACGATCCTTTAACATAGCGCATCTTGCATCCTCATCTGTGCTGTAGAGTCAAAAAGATAGATAGAAAGGTAGAGGTCAAAAAAGTGCCAAAGCTCAAGATGTTTCAAATTACGTATATGTGAACATGCAGATTGTCTGATACCTAGCTAATGAGCTACCTACTAGAGATGGACGCAAGACAGTTCGGTTGTCATAGTTATAGCAGATCTTTTTATAAAAAGTAATAGGGAGAATCACATTGATAAATTAAATAATTTCCTGCTAAGCCTAGAGTATGTACGAAGTAATTTTGCTTATACAAAAGTTTTAAGTCGAATTTCTTAGTAAGACTTCTTTAGTTCGATTAATCTTGCTTTGTCTTATTCCGAAAAAACGATCTCACTTCTGTAGGGAGCGGCTTGTTTCAATAATGTTTAAACTATGTTGGAAACATTCGAAACTGACGAGGAACTGATTCGATGCAAAAAATTGCTGATCCTATACGTTTTTTACCCGAGAACATTTTCATACCCTGTATCCAGGCCCGACTAGAGGGATCCGGTTAAATTACTTTCGTAGTGCCATGATTCAAGGTAAAGGTGTGATAATGGGGACGATACATTTTCTCCCCGGGCCTAGATTTATTCTCTACGGCCCTCTCTGTACCAAAGGTATGGGGATAAATTACGTTCGTGCAAATGTTTGTAATGGCACAAGGTTACCGAGAGCCAGCGTGAATTTTTTTTGTTTGTTTCTTTTTAAAATCTACAGTGCAGTTAGATTACTATTTCCCTGGTGCAAGCCACATTGCTGCAATCAGAGGTCTACTCTTCTGCAGGCAGATAAAGTTTACTGATCATGCTAATACGTCCAAAATATTGAAGCTAACTGCGTAAAAATCGTCACAATTATACTCCTTATTGCTAAATGTTCGATATTACTATATTAGTACCTTTTAATATTAAATTAATTTCTCTCTATGAACTGCGAAATATTCCAGCTTTTCACCCACAGTCCCTCAAATTTTCTGTTCTTGTAGAATACAATTTAACATTTTGTTTCTACTTTTTGGAGGTCCAATAATTTGTTACCATTTTTCTCGTACCTTTTCAATTTCCACTACCAATTTTATTTCTGAAGCAGCTCAATTTAAAACAAGTTATTACTAAAATTGTGAAGAGGCTAAAGCAGCAACTAGACGTATCCTATAACAAAAAAGTCGTCTTAAGTTACAGTTTAGGATATTTTTAGCCGGTGTAGCGACATCAATCAATGGCTGGATATAATTCAGCGCGAAACCATACACCTTGACCACAGCAAGGAAGATGCGACGTTTTCGCAAAAAGGAACAGGTATAATCAGCTGACATTAGCGTTTCGCTGATGACACATTCCTTAATAAGCCATAGAAATTTAAGATCGGTGGTCGGCACAGCAACATATTTTTTTGTATTTGAGAATTGGTGGTGGCAGCGATGTCTACACGCGTATACATCGCACTCACTTGTGTGCCGTTGCCTGTGACGATGCTTTGTGACGTCACTGCGCTGCACTCACAAACGCAAGCTAAGAGTGTTTTTAATGCAACAACTGGTCTAGGTGGCTAGACTCTCAATTTACATAACAAGCGTGAATAGGGCACAAGATTCTGTCGCAGCGCAGTCGGCACACTCACTGATGGCAGCGTGAAGCTTTTCTCTCTCGTTTGAGCATGATCGTCGATATTGCGCTCCTGCTTACTGCGCTGCGTACTCATAAAAAAAAGTTTGTATGAGTTTTGCCCACCACTGGCTTAGATCAATCGTAGTCTGCAATTCATCATATCATAAAGTCTGAAGGTACACAGTGACAGCCGCATATTGATATAAACTGCGGAGGTTAGAGTCCTCGAGGTCCTCTAGAACACAGAGTATACATCTGTCAACCAGAGCATCCCGCATCAGACACTGTTTGATGCCAAGTAGCGTTCTATTTTACGCGTTCCCCTAAACAAGCTACTCAATTTCCTAAAATCAGTCAACATATTTTACTGAAGGGTGATTTTTTAGAGTTTCACAACTTTGAGTTGGCAACACTGCTTTACCTGGCAACCTTCAGCTGTTGAATGGGTTGTTAGATAAAGCTAGTTGCTTTTTGTCGAGTTTGGCTAGACATTTTTTTATTTACGCTAGACATTTTATTATGGATAGACTTACACAGATCAACACTTGCAAATCGTTGCAATTTTTTTTTATCATAATAATGGTCCCCTTCGTCGAACTTAAAGATTTGTACGCGCCAACCATGTTGGCCGTTTGACCGAAATCGTATTTTAACATTAATGTCATAAAATGTTCTATTAATTATTATTTAAATTTGTGTAACTCTAAAAAAAAACACTCTTTAAATGTTTGCGAAGCATATTTCAAGTTCGAAAGTGGCTATATAAATCCAAAAATTTCAAAAGTGCTCATTTTTCAATATAGAATACTTCCGATTTACATACTTGCTCTAATTTCAAAGAATTTATAGTGCTACCTGATCAAGGCTGAAGTTAATGAAGTCGATTTAATGCAGCAAAAAAGCAAAACACAAAAAAGTGATTCCTAGATGACCTAGATCGTCAGTAGATAAAAAGTATTCATCATTTTGTGTGCCGCGATTAAAGCAACGAATTTCCGTTGAGTTTTCTAAATTTATTTAAGTAAAGGGAAATATTTAGTTTCGTATTTATTTGGATCATATTCGTTCGGGTGATTTGCACACTGCGTATTCTGTGCCTAGAAGCTGTATCACTGTTTTCCTATAAACTAGAAAAATTTATTAGCCATTTTGAGTCCACATGTTGCTAAAATAGCTAGCGCCGTAGTCTCATGAAGTTTGGAACAAGTAAATCCAAAGTTAATTTGAACCCAAAACGCATTATCTGATTTTCCAGATAGTTTCGGTGCTATATTGCATTTAGTAGAGGTCTAAACGTAAGAACAGTTTTCATTTAATGAATATGTCATATGCTTATCATTATTCGATAGACAATCAAAATTTATATAGATCAGATTGCAAGAAACCCTAATTCGGTTCACATTCCGTGCAGCTATTGGCAAGCTATCGGCCAAAAATACATTGCCTTTATTCAGAAGATGTTGTAATGTCTTTTCATCTGAACTTTTGAGCAATCGATAAGATTATCCTAAGCTAATTAGACTTCGTCTTCTTTATAATTTTAACGATGTTGCGATAATTAAGCCACATGCAAAACATTTGTTACAAGCCTTACCACTTGTATTGAGAGAGTAAGGGATTGAAGCACAGTCGCTGTTAGAAGGGGTTGGGTATGATTTAATAGCGCCAGGGGTTTACTTTTTGTTTTTTGTATCCAGCGCCCATCTCTGCTAAAAGCTACAAACTTATTAACTAGCAAACAAGCCAAAGCACAGATATTTCCGACTATTCTTTGAGCACAGGTCTGTAATCTTAATAGCTACTTTTATGTTTTATATGTGTCTTAAGCATATTATATAATGTAAGAAAATAAACATTTTAAAAAGAACTACCTGAAAGCGATGAATGCGTCGCCCATTTCGCCGCCAATAATGTGAACGCCACCCTCCGGAATCGAGAGACCCGTGAAGAAATTACGAATGTCACGAGCATTTGCCGTCCACGGCAAGTTTTGCAAACGAATAATCACACTCATCTTGAATATACTCTTATATTTTTCACAATTTTATTAAAAGTTTTTTTTTTTTATAGTTTTTTGATTCCTTAAGCCTCTCGCAAGACTCAAATGTAAATGAAACGCATATCTGGCTGGTCCCAGGAGATAAGATAGGTCCACTTCAATTAGTGGCTAGTTAGCTAGTCTTCCTATCTGCAAAGAGAAGTCATATTCAAAATAACTATAAGGTCTAGTTAATAATGATTTAAAGACCCTATTACAAGTCTTTATGTATGGTTTATATACCTAAATTTTGTGGTATGGATATGATCTTACGACTATTACATCTTACCAATACTATTAAAAATACATAATATTCATATAAAATTCAAATTCTTAAGTCTTTAAAAAGTTGCGCTTAATTACAAAATTTCGCAGCATAGATCTTAAGTAAGGTCGTGGTGGGGAAAGTACGACCCCTTCAGAAAACTTCGGGACTGAGCAAAAGCCCCGTATTAACGCAACCTAACGACATGCCTGATCTTAAGGCTGCTTAGAGTCTTACCGTTTCCAGAAAGTCTTGTCTCGGTTTTTAACATATAAGACATGATTTGTTTTGTGGGAAGAATTTTATTGAGCTATTTTAAAACCAACGAGTCTTAAATCGTATAACATATCTTACCATGCATATGATTCATATTTTCTTAAGACACAGCTTTGGCACAGTTGCTGATTACAGATATTTCAGTTTGTTTATTTTAAAGATTTTTTTTTTTTTAACTTTCTATTTTAGTTTTTCAAATTAGTAGTTCAGCTTTTGACATAAAAACCCATAAAAAGAAATTTCTTTAATTTGTTAATAACGAACTCCACAATTTACTCTACGAGATAGTTTAGGCAGAGTGATAAGTTTTGTAATAGGAAATCATATTATTGCATCAAAAATTGAATTGGTATAGCAAAGGATATTTATTTCTTTCCAATACTTCATTATGTCCATATTCACATCAATTGGCTTCGAGGAGTATAACTTGAATTTATTGAATGCCTAAAGTATATGTTAAATGAGTGTTATATACCAGATTTCGTAACTGGGCTTCTTCAAGCAGTTTTCCAAATAATTGGTTCAACATTTAAATTCAATTTTTAATTTTGTGGAATTTATTCCATACAAAATACACTACTACCAACGCATGGTTCAAAAGATATTTACATTAAATTTTTAGAATGAAATGTTTAATAATATATTTTATTTTAATTTTTAATTATAACAAAAAAAGTTATTTCTCAATTTTAAATCATTTATTCATTTATATAATTATAAAGTAGAAGTTAATTCTAAGTTATAAAAGGTTTGCAGCCAGAGCAACGTAGGCCTTCAGGCTTTAAATCAAAATTGTTTTTCAAATATTATTTCATAATTTTTTTTATTTTTCAAGCAAAGCTAATTTTTTGGCTTTTTTTAAATACCATAACTCTCCTTAAAACTTTATTAGCCAAGAAGCTATAGTCATAAGTATGTTCTGATGTCCTGTTACTCCTAGTGGAGCATAGGGATCTCTATGGCCCTAAGGATATTCAAATAATTTTTAGAGCACGCCTTTTTTTTAATAGCAAGACGGAGATTGAATCAGCTTCAATTGAAATCATTCTAGCATTAATATAAAAAAATATTTAGAAAACCCTAAATGCGCCATAGATATAAAATAGTTTCTATATGATCTATTTTTCGATCTTTCTGAAGTATTTTGAGGCTTATTTTTTCAATTTAAAAGTTAATGTTAAGTCAAAATCTTTAAATTTCAAATAATACCTATATCATGGTGAGCCAAATACCTATATCATAGATAACATTCCTTACCTTTACAAATGTATATAATTCTCAATTAGTCTATACAAAACTTTCCAATTTAAAGTGGAAAAGAGTATCTTTACAACATTTTAAAGCTATTAGAAGCATTATGAAAGAATTCAAGCGCTCGATTATAAAAGCTTACTTCTGTTCCCTTAAGTTCAGATTTAATTAAAGTTTACGCCTCGACGATACTAATGCTTCCAGCCCCTTAATCTTTATCGTAAATTTACTAAAAATTTGGACGTACTTACAACAATTTTACGGGCTAGTGATTTTTGAATTTTATTAAAGTAAGATTTCGTGACATGATTTATTACAAACGCTTCGACAAGAGAGTTAGTGATCATATTTGGCCGATAAAGTCCAACTTTAGACCAGATTTTAATTAGATTTCATGAGCGTCTTCCAATATAGGCCATAATCGCAGGAAACATCAATGCTGTGCACGAAGTTATAAGGCATGACAATTATGTGACACAATGAAAGATTGATGAATTCATGGGAATCAGCTCCAACAGAATGCATTTAACAGGGCCACAGATGCTTCAAGAAAATGTAAGAAGACTCATGACGATTGGTGTAAAGAAAAGCTAAGTAAACACAATCGCGCTGCTTCAAAATACGCTTCCAAGTACGTGACGTCACAATAATTCAAGCTATCGCGCATCGACCCAAACAAGAGTTTTTGCACTGAAAACATCGAACTAAAGGAGCATCCAATGATTTCTTCTTATTTGAGCATTTGAATAATATTTACAACTGCGTAGTCTTTAAAGAAGCATACGATGTATTCAAAATTCATGTTTAAGAGTTACCTCAATCAGAGTTGAAAGTATTTCGGAAATTGGTTTTGTCTCAAAAAAAAATTTTTCTTAAAATCTTTTTCTTAGGCCTAAAATAAAAATAGTGACCCTCATATTTATTCGTTGCTGTTCAAACAATATATTTTTAGACTATAGAATATGTATTTATATTTAGTTATCTAACAGACATGATATTATGCTAATGGTTTCTTTTCATCAAAGCAATATAATGTCATAAAAGGCTCACTAATTAAATACAATACTGAGAAAAATTGCCGACAACGATAAAGGAACCAAAATAAAAACTTCAAAAATATAAGAAAAATCATTTTCTTTATGATTACATTTTTCGAGCATTTTCGAGTCGCGAAGACTTTCCGAAAAGCTATTACAAAATAAAATATTAATATCATTATTTTATAACCTGCAAGCTCAATTTCGATTTGTTACGTCACATAAAGTATATCGCTACTAATTTCATTTAAAAAAATTGAATACTTTTAAATTTCAATCAATTTTGGGTCATTTTCTTTTAGATAACTAGGGGGCTTCGCCACCTGCTCGCTTCGCTCACCAACCCCCACCCATCCATTGCCGCAAGCGGTTCAGGGGGACCCACTTGAACTTAAATTACTTCTTTATTCTTCTCATACCTCATCTTTGATGCTTTACGCATCTGTTCTAGCTTCCGCTCTTTCATTTCCTTTCAGTCAAATTCAACTTCTTTCTACCCATTTCGCCGAATTCCTTACTTTATAAAAACATGACAAACAAATATCTTCTGCTTTATACACATGTTCTACACTTTCAAAAATATGAGAAAAAAAAAACTTTTTTATATAATAGAGGGATACTTTTTAAGATAATACTGCATGAACCAAATGTGATTATACCAGTTGAAATAATTAAATTCTATAACTCTGTTAACATTAATGGCTAGATTTAAGTAAAATATATCTCTCTATTATATAAAAAAAAGTTTTTTTTTTCATCTCTTTGTTTTTTCCCTATATTATATAAAAAAGTTTCTTTTTTGTAGTAAGTAAGGTGGACCCCCTGAGTCGCTGAGCGAGTAGTGTTAAAAAAAATGAAAAATCGTTAAAACTAAATCTTTTCACGAAATTGGAACCGATCGTATTTAATTTAATATTTTTTTCAATATTTCGTTTTAAAGATAAAATGCAGTAAGCAGAATTACAATATAAGAATTCTTTTGGTATTTCAGATATCTTGTAAACTAATACTACTATATACACTTTCTCTTAATTCAAAACATATTATTATTAAAAAATTATAATTTATCTTTAGAGATCAATTATGGAACATTTGGAATATGTAAATCCAAGTTTCAGCAAGGTTCAATTCTGATTACGCCAAGCAAAAATTTCATTTCTCTATACTTCAAATCTTAAATATACAAAAAGATATTAAGCTGCTACCTAATTAAAATTACAGAACGAACTATGCAGATTTGATGAAAAAATAAAATCTGGTTGGGTTGGATAGCACCAAAAACCGAAAAATCGATTTTTTTTTATATTTATTCGAAAAATCGATCAGTTTTTATTATTTTTAACTATGTTACAGCAGTTCAAAGATTGTAAGAGATTTTACCACTTACCATATTAGTTTTACTGGTATTTTTGATTCTCACCTAAACCCTAAAAAAAGAGTTCAATGTGCTTCCATAGTCAATACAATATTAATTGTTGTATCTCATTAAGAGTGGTGTTGAAATTGTGAACATTTCGTCATTTCTTCAACAGGTGTTGCTCAAAGCAATCCATGGATAACTGACTGCATATGGGTAAGTCATCTAGTTGCAGCTTCTCTTAAGTCTGTTACATAAGACATACCAAGCGAACAAATTTCTTTTAGCCATATAACTTAAACAACACTTGGTTTATCTCATATGGGGCCGGCTAGTAGCTAAACCACTTACCCAAAGCACTCCCAAAAGCAAAACACCATTGAAGGTCGACCTTGCTAATCTTACCAAGTGTCAGCTGTTGGCATGATAAGGTAATCTATGCTACTAGGTTCCCCTGGTATGCTGTTGGGATTTCCCTATCCCCGTCTTACACACACACACACATACACGCAGCCTTATAATAAAAAAAAGCTTTAAACATGGCTTACAAACAATGTTAGTTTTATTTCCTCATTAGACACACTCAATTACCTGTAAGGGGAGTGGAGGCGAAAATGCAACAAATGCGTTTTGCCGTATACGAAACGTGAAACGTTAATATTTTTTACAAAAAAAGAAATGCGAAAAACCTGTTGAAAGTTTTTAGACGTATTTGGAAAGCGATTATGCATTTTAATTCAATCGGCGGCGTTAAGCAAACATAGCCAGCCACTCTAGCCACAATACAAATAAATCTAAAGCTTGTATTATATGGGAGACAGGAGTCACCACCACCAACTCAGGCTGTGATCTCGTCCACTTTCGGTTCGTTAGTCGATTTGATTATATTTGGTGCCAAAGACATTAGCAACAGCGCTTCGTTAATTTGAGCCAAAGCACACAGCAACAGGAAACTCTCTCAACTCCTTCCGCTTGGCTATATAAAAAGCATTGTTGGTCCATGGACTATAGTTACTAAAGATTTTAGCGCGTAAACATCGTCATCTTTACATCAGTACGGCGCATGCACTGAGGATAAAATGCATTTTGCGACTATTGTGAGTGAACACAAAACAAATAAATAAAATTCAATTCATGCGAGTTGGCTTAAAAAGTGTGTTAGTCGAGATGACAGCAAGTCAAAGAGAGAGATCATTGATTTACACTGATGTGCAGTGCCTGAAATTGCCTCCAGCTTCAGAGAGATTCTTTTATTGCGTATTATATGTACCTGGGAGTACAGCAAAGTTCGTTTATCAAATATCGGGGTTCTTTCAATTTGAATCTTTGCAGTTCGTCCTAAGATCTGCTTTATGGCATCACAAGACGCGTAATTTACAGAAAAGTGTGGGATCAATAAGCGCGTCAGTCATATAAGTGCGTTTCGTAGCACAAAGTTCAAAATCTATTTCAAATAATAATCTTAAGACCCTTGACGTTATGTGTTAGTGAAATAAATAAGATTGAAGCTCTACAAGGTGTGTTCAAAAAGTATCGCGAATTTTGTGTTTTTTCAAAAATAATTTATTTATTCATGAATATCTATTTTGTTCCCTTCAGTAAGTAATCCCCATTAGATATTATACGACTTGTGCCAACGGTTTTTCCAGAGTAAGGCTTCGACCAGCACTTCAAAAAATCATTTTTTTTTAGTGCTTATCTCCTTTGAATGCCGTCGTCCTTCCATGGTCCTCGTTTAGTTTAGGTGAACAAGTATACAAAGTCACAGGGGGCCAGAACTGTGGAATCACGGTGGCTGTGACCTCATTAGTGTGTTGATTTTTGGCCAAAAAGTCGCACACAAGCAACGATGTGTGAGCAGGGGCGTTATCAGTGGTGCAAAAGCCAATTATTTCTGTCCAGCAAATCCGGGCAGTTATCTTGACCGTTGTATGTCAACTCATGTGCACCATGTCACTGAGCACTGTGCACTCGTCGCGTGGCATACTTTCCACTAGTTTTCCTGCATATTCTACCGGAAAAGACCTCCAAATTTTCCGAATTTGTCGAGAAAGTTGATCTAATTTACATGGCTTGCGTCTGCGAAGCTGCATTTTCATCAGAGCCCACACATTTTCTATGGGATTTGCATCCGGTGACTGAGATGGCCAATCTAAAGTGAGAACTCCGTTTTGCACCTTCCACTCTTTTTTCAACGTGTTTTGCACTCAACATTGGTTTTTCCAAAGTACTGCGATATTTCAGTTTATTGGCAAGCAAGTGCCTGCGAATAGTTCCGTAAGATATGTCAACACCTTTTGCTTTCAATTTCACAGCAGCTTCACATAAAGTCAAAGTTGGATCTTTCGAGAACAATGCGAGAATCTTTTTTTCGTCTTTTTTTGAGACTTTGTTTGCACTTCCGCGATCAGGAAAATCATCAACGTTACCGACCTTTTTATAGCGATTTATCCACTTGCTAACAAACTGCTTCGACTTTCCCATATATTTCGCAGCAGCAGTTTGCCTTAATTTGGGTCCTTTTTCATGCAAACATAGAAAACTTGCCTCAAAGCGAGAGGCGTAAACAGCACTCATTTCGAAAAACCACTCAATTGAAGACTAAATTTGACAGACAGCTGACTTTTTTGAAGGACTGAGGTGCCCTCCATGTCATAGAAAAAGAAACAGGACGCTCTGATTTTTTATCTACGTGTAACAGTGACCACGCTTTTATGTAACAGACTGTATTTTGAATTTGAATGATTTCAACTAAAAGATCTTTGTTATCGGTAAAGTGCATACGACTTATATTTAATACAAGTATTTGTATTCCTATTTATTCGCATATAGAACTGCACAATGAACTTATATTCGGTTATCTTATCTTGAGCACCTTCCTTGTGTTTTGAATTAGAATGATTTGAAGTAAGGGTTCTGTGATATCGTTGAAGTGCTTAAGACCTATATAATACAACATTTTATTCGTTTATCTTAAGTTTCCTATTTGAATTTAGGCATCTGTCTTAGATCTTACCCTTAAAACGAGCTTGCACCTCATAAGAAGATCAGTGCTAAACTTTCGATAACAGCCAACTATCATTGATCTTACCCTTGAAGTGAGCTTTCGCCATTTTGCTTTTGATCCATTGTATTCATTTTCACAGTTTTTCGACTAATTCTGGATCTGTTTCCGGTAGTTTTCACTTAAGATATGCGCGCTTCTAGTACACACGGCTGCCAAGATAATATTTATTGCAATTATTTTAAATTTCTTTAATTTTAATTTATTTTATGTGTTAATCATCACTATTAAGTTTATTATCGTCAAGACTCGAAGGTGAAAACTCGAATAATCTCAATAAGAAACATAAAGCATCTTTTTTGTGTATCACAATGTTCCAAAAAATCACTTCAGCAGAAGATTGCTAAAATTTATTATTAAATCTTCAAGCACTTTGCAACACTGGATCTAAGATTTACCTACGGTCCAGCTTAAAACTCAAAAAAAAAGAATTTGACTTTCAAATGAAAATATCCAAACTTTTTCATAATAAAAGCAAACAAATCAACTTCAGAAATTACTTTAAAGAAAAAACCCCCCGGCTTAAAGGAAAATATGATGCATAATAATACAGAAGGTTAAGGGAATCTTAGCTTTTAATTTTCATATTTCACAATTACTTTGTGATTTAAATGGTTTATTGTGAACTTAGAGGCTTATATTATATCTTCCCTCATTTCTTCCATTTGGCAAACTTTTTAAAAAATGCTTACAACTAAGCTCAGGCAAAAATACACTTTAATAGGCCGCTGGGGCCTTGAAATAAAATTTTACAAGAAAAGAAAAACATGTTCAAAGTATATAAAAAGCACATAAGAATAAAGCATTTACCTTTCATTAAGATATGTGACCAACGAAATGAAATTAGTATTGAAGGATTAGTGAACGAGGGTGGCCTTATAAATGAAAAGTTAATTTGTATTTGTTGTCTAAGGCTCACAGGAAATAAATAAATAAAACACATAGTTTTTCCAAGGATTTCAAAGCAAAAGCCAATATAGTGTTTAGAAACAAAAAAAGAAACTTAAAATGGCAGTAAGTCTGAATACTTGGTTCAAATCGTTCAAAGGCCTTACTAACTCAATGACGATTCGACAAAAGGCAATAACGAAAAAGTATTATTGAAACTTTTAAAATTATATTTTACTTATATTTATTTCAGTCAATTGCAGCTTTAACCCTATTGCTATTGGCCGACTTTGTAACCAAATCCCAGTCACATACCATCATCCACGTTAAATATCCGCAAAGTAGAGTAAGCGAGGAGCGTGCACAGCCGGCAAAGCGAGATTTAAGTTTAAGCTATGCAGCCACTAACATAGACTCAAAGGAGGGCACTCGCGTCAAGACTATTACAGTGATCAAAAATGTGGGCAATATAAATGAGCCAATAACTAACAAAAAGCAGCAAAAACTGGCCATTAATCCGGAGTTGCACAAAAATGAAGAATGGGCCAGCGCGTTTCGCGATAATTTCGATTCATATGGCGTGCTACCTGACGTGCCAGACATAGATGATCTTTTTGAGTTTGTAAATCGTAAGAAACCAAGCGCTGCGCAGCCCGCTGAAAAGAGTTTGGCAAAGGCAGTCACGGAAAAACCAGCAGCTGCAGAAAGCACCACAAAGGCAACATCGCTGGCGGCAGAAGCAGTGCAACCAGCAGCAACAGTTGCAGCTGCAGGTAAAGAACAAAGCGAGGAGGCTGCTGTGGAAAAGATTAAGGGTGATGCTGAGCTGCTGCCGCATACACAAGAGGCCAATATACTGCGTTCGCAGTCACTGGCAGCGATAAAGAATGCCAGCCAGCCAAAAGAGCTTGCTGAGAAGAAAATTCGTACACGTGAATCTCTGATCAATGTAAACTACTCGACACCTATGCATACAGTGATGCAATACTATGACAACTATGTACAGGGACTACCCAATGGCTATGATTATGCCAAGCCTTGCTCATATACACCGCCGCCTAATAGCTTTACGGTCACTACGCCATCGGGTCGCAAGTATGACATACCTAGGAGCAACAGCAGCGGCACAGGCGGTGGCAATCATCCCTATTTGGCGCCATCATTGACTAAGAAAACTCAAGCGCAGCCAGCTCAACCACAGCAGCCGCCGAATACACCCAACTACTCGTCGGTTAATTCTTTGGTACCACCACTAGCGCAAGCTGGCGTAAACTTGCCTGTGCCACCGAGTGTGGCAACGCAACCGCCGCCAAGGCCAGCCTTTGTGCCGCAGCAGCAGCCGTCACAGCAGGGTACTGGAGTTGGTGGCATATCAACCAGTCAACGGCCTTACGTCGCGCCCAGTTTGCGTAACAATGGACTGGGCATCAATCGCGGACCACCATTGCCGCCACAACCCACTACGCCGTTGCCTTTGTATGGCGGCGGCAATGGACCCAGCTATCGCACAAATGGTTTTGGCGGTGTTGCCAATCATCTAAACACATTTCGTTCGCGTGGCTTAAAGTATTAAAATGTGCTAGGCTAGCTTAACTATTTGGTGTGCGAATTCCTAAATAAAAGTTATACTATTAAACATAACTATATGCATTTATATTTGGCTTAACTCGTGCACAGCAAGAAAAATCGATGATAGCGCGCGGGTAGCAGGCTGTTGTTTTGGATGTTGCAGCGCTAGCGTGGCATCGTTTTCTGTGTTGTAAGGCAGCACGAACTGTAGAAACACTTGGACTATATGTTTTTTAGTAACTAATTAAACGCTTTAAATGTTTGATTATTACGCGTATGTTGTGGGTGCTTGTACATGCAAAGTGAGGAGCACACGTACTTTGTATTCGTATTCAATGAACTTCTACTTACCAAACAAAACCATTAAAAAACGCAAATGAACTTATTTGGAACGAATGCACAAAGACAGTGGGGCTCGTTTTTAGTTAAATTTTATATTTATTTGTTGAGTTTGTTGTTTTTATCAATGAGATAAAGTTAATTTTCTTGCAGCAAGCACAGAGAATATGTGTATTCGATGTAAAGTAAAAAATATGGCGTCGATAGGCAGCTAATCGACGCACTTGGCATACATGTTGTAATCGCACAGTGCTGCCCATAAGGCTGACGAATACTTTTTTTTTTTAGTATTTTTGGCATTTTGGCAGTTTTTGATTTAGTATGGCTAGTGCAAAAAAATAACCAAAGGCACTTTATTCTCAACATTCGTGGCGTGCGTAGTTTCACTTGATTTTATGCTTTTGTGCAAGCGTTTTTACGCTATAAAAACTTATTTAATTATAAACAAATTAGTGTAAAAGCTTTGTAAAAAGTGTGCTCTATTAGCGCGTTAATCAAACAATTACAATAAAACAAAGAAAATACACAAATCTTTGACGACACTTGCAGACACTCGACGGCCGACGTCAGTTTGCAGTGCGCGTTCGCATACGTCGTCGCAGCGAAAAAAAAGAAGTAGCTGATAGAAAAAGTTAAAGTTTGGCAACAGCAGGCGGAGCTGCGCGAATTTTAAAAGGAATTAATTTAGTAATTGTGCAAACGCCAAAGCAAATTGTTGAAAGTTGCATTTAAAAAAGGTAAATTAATAGAAGCTGCAATTACTTTATGTGTTGTGTGTACGTGTGTTAGTTAGTATGTGTTTTTTTTTTGCTGCTGCTGCGAAAAAGTTGTTTTCCCTGAATAGCGAGCGAGTCGTAAAAAAACCATTTTCGATGACGAAATAACTGTGCTTTTTTTTTGTGCGTATTTGTGTGTTAGCGTTTAATTTTCAATATTGAAATTCAATGTTTTCTGCATTTTTTTTCGCATTGATAAGCAGGTGTGAATTGGCAGGCTATGTATTATCTGCGTTAAAGGTCGCATATGTTGGCATTTAGCATGAACTCGTTTATTTATTTACGTGTGGGGCGGCTCTGCCTCTTTTGCTTACAGACACATGTTTCAAGTTGCTCAAAAATCAATTTAGTAAAAATCCAGCAGAAGCCCCGCAAGGCTCTAACTCGCTTGTTATATACATATATACATGGGACTTATGTACATATGCATCCAACTTGTGTAACATATATGCACACATAATTAGCATGTTCCTTTATTTTGTCTTTGGCCTGGCCATATTATTCAATATGCCATTTTCTTCCGCCACTCCATTTGCAGCGTTGTGTAGAGTTTTTATTTTGTTGTGTAGACTTCGACACTATATAGCCACAATGGCTATTTCTGTGTATCTTCTTTGACAGCAACTTGTTGTTGCTTTTTTGCTTTCTGCGCTTTACCATTTTGCCATCCATTGCCGTTTCTACTTTGTTTATATAGATATACTATACTAGACCTTAACGCATACGCACGGTTTGTAGATTTTTAAAATTACTTTGGGAAGGTTTCAGCGTCACGATTGGCTTTCAGTTTATAATCTTTGTTGCGCTTCTTGTTAGCGCTTAAAGTTGAAAGCACAAAAATTTGTTAAACTGAGTCATGTTCGTGTTATTTTTATCGCATACAAAATTCAATTAACTTTTAAAGGTATTACTTTCAGCTGAGCGGTTTTGCCACCAGCTGACAATACTGTCTGCGATGGCTTACACTCGCAATCCTTACCGGATTTCATATATCATTTTTTTGTCGCCCCATCCCATATTGTTAACATTAACTCATCTGCCTTTGCAGCCAGTACCCCTCTCCCCACCAATTTTAATAATTCTCTGCATGCTTTCATGTTAATCTGCGCATATCATCTAACGCTTTTCTTTTTTTGCCTAGCCGAAATGAAGTTAAACTTTGCTTATCCAGCCACAGGCTGTCAGAAGCTGTTTGAGGTAACCGACGAGCATCGTCTACGTATTTTCTACGATAAGCGCATGGGCGCACTGGTCGATGTTGATGCTCTTGGCGACGAATGGAAGGGCTACAAGGTGCGCATCACCGGTGGCAATGATAAGCAGGGTTTTCCCATGAAACAGGGCGTGCTTACCAATACGCGCGTGCGTCTTTTGTTGGAGAAGGAACAATCTTGCTATCGTCCACGTCGTGATGGCGAACGCAAGCGCAAGTCTGTGCGCGGCTGCATTGTGGATGCCAATATATCGGTGCTGGCGCTGGTTATTGTCAGGAAGGGTGAAGAAGATATTCCCGGCTTGACAGATGTGGTTAAACCGCGTCGTTTGGGTCCCAAACGTGCCAGCAAGATACGCAAGTTGTACAATTTAACCAAGTTTGATGACGTGCGCAAGTATGTGGTGCGTCGCCCGTTGCCGGCCAAGGAGAACAAGAAGGCCGTAAGCAAGGCTCCGAAAATTCAGCGTCTTATTACCCCCGTTGTGTTGCAGCGCAAGCGCAAATTGAAGGCCATTGTTAAGAATCGTCAGGCGGCTTCCAAGTTGGCTGCTGCCGAGTATGCCAAGTTGTTGGCCATGCGCAAGAAGCAGTCCAAGGAAAAGCGTCAATCGGAGAAGAATCGTCGTCGCTCAATTTCCTTGCGCAACTCTAAATCCTCCATTGGATCCGCCACTTCTGCCTAAGGCCCATCAACAATCAAAACATTTGCATGCTAACACATACAACAAAATATTGTATGCATACAATTTGTGTCCCCTAAAAAAAAAAAACAAAAAAATTGGCATTCACGTCCCCCCAACACTTTTATAAACCCAGTGCTCAACACTTTCCCACCGATCTACACAAAAATTAAAGCGTTTTGATGTAAATGTGTACACGTTCATGTTCTCTCAAGAATAAATGCTGTACACGTTTTTTGTCTGGCTTTTACTTTGGAGACTTGGTTTAGTTACCTTTTCGTCCACTTTTGGCGCCATTTGGTAGAGTTGCTTCGGCCACGAGGCTAGACTACGGGATTTATCAATAAGTGGAGACGTTGATGTTTTGGAGATCCCTATTTTGGAGACTTCCGCATACAATTTCTCCCTTTTGTAGACTTGCTTTGGCCCCGTGGCTTCACCAATGTGTAGACTTCCGGGTTTCTCTTTAGTGGAGACCTCTTGGCGCTTTGGAGATTCCTATTTTTGGAGACTTCTGCCTGTTGTGTAGACTTGTGAACTTTCTAGCATTTTGTAGACTTCCGCCTACAAATTCTCAATTTTGTAAACTTGCTTTGGCCTCGGCTTCACCAATGTGTAGACTTCCGGGTTTCTCGTTAGTGGAGACCTCTTGGCGTTTTGGAGACTTACACCTTTTCGTCTGTAGTGTAGACTTAACGCTCCAGCAATTTGTAGACTTCCGCCTACAATATCTCCCTTTTGCAGACTTTGGCCTCGTGGCTTCACCAATGTGTAAACTTCCGGGTTTCTCGTTAGTGGTGACCTCTTGGCGTTTTGGAGACCCATATGCAGACTTTCGCCTTTTTGTCTGTTTAGTATAGGTTTCAATGCTAACCAGCAGTAGACTTTCGCTCTTAATTGCTTCATTTTATAGACTTGCTTTGGCCTCGATGCTCTTGAGCAATATGTAGACATCTGGTTTACTTATTAAGTGGAGATCTCTTGGTGTTTTTGAGACTTCCGCCTTATTTGTGTCTTTTGTAGACTTTTTCGATGCTCCAGCGATTTGTAGACTTTCGCCTAGTGCTTAATTAATTCCAAATTATTTATTAATTTCAATTATTGGCTTAAAGATAAGTGTGTTGGGCACAATGATCTAATATTTGGGCAATATACTTATTGAAGATATCTTGTATACAATTGCCTTGATATTTTGAAGTGGCACGTTTTTTGACTCCATTTTGTAGACTACTGAGGCCTACATCAAGTTTTAGGACTTCCGCCTTCTATCTTTGTTAGTTGCTTCAAAGTATTTAACCAAAACTGGGTTTTTAAGCGACTCGTTTGATAATTCTGGGTTTTTGATTTACTAAACATAAGCTTTTGTTATTGGTATTTTAAGAACTTTGAGTGACTTTTTTTTCTGTATAACTTTTGATTTGGCTTCTATTTTGTAGATTTTTTTCCATTTTTTTTAATTTTGGTTCTTACAATTTTGGAGACTTGCGCTTCTAGCTCGAATTTTCGACCATTTTATTGAAGTTTGTGGCAAAACTTTTGATACACGTGCATTTGCGTTACAAGCAGCATTCAATTTTAAAACTAATAAACATAAAAACTAACATCTATTTAGTGCAAGTGAAAATTTGTGTCTTGAGACTCCGCTGGCACAAATTTTGTAATTTTATTGTGTGTACACACTGTTTTGTGTGGTGTGCATACACTGAACTTATAAGAACAAATAAAAACCGCAAAAACTTAGCCCAAAAGTGCAGTTGCTTATTTTAAAAATAGAATTGCAGCGGTTAAGCTGCAGCAAAGCAGCAACAACATGAGTGACGACGAAGACAATGTTACTTTAGAGTGGCAAAAAGTAACAACTAAAACTCAACAACGAAGTTGCAAGCGGCCTCGCCATTCTTCACCAAATATACCCAAAAAAATCTCGGCCACTGATTGTAGACCTAGTACTTCCAAAGGCTCTAATCAATTTGCCTTACTAAGTGACGACGATGATGAAACGGATATTCAAGTCCTTGACAAAAGTGCCAAAGTTATAAACAACGCTGACCTAGGTGCACCTGCGGATCTTGACGAAACACCAAAGCTGCCACCAATTTTTTTGTCTGATGTGAACGATATCAATGGATTGTTAACCTACTTAAGAACTAAAATTGACTCCAAAGAGTACAACTACAAGACCCAAAGGGATGGACATGTTCGAGTAATGGTAAAGAAAGTTGATAAATACAGGGAACTAATAAAAAATTTAAAAGCCGACAAAGTCAAGTTCCACACCTATCAGTTGAAACAAGACAGAGCATTTAGAGTCGTAGTCAAAAATCTTCATTCCTCCACTTCATGTGAATTTATAAAAACGGAGATAGAGTCCCTAGGGCACGTAGTTAGAAGTATCAGCAACATAAAAAGTCGAATTACTAAAGAGCCACTGCATATGTTTTTTATTGACCTGGAGCCAGACAACAAAAACACGAAAATTTATAGCTTGAAACATATTGGTAATGCTATTGTTAATATTGAAGCGCCCAGAAAGGTAAATGATATTGTGCAATGCTATCGCTGCCAAGAATTTGGACACACTAAATCATTTTGCAACAAAAAATACAAATGCGTAAAGTGCTCAATGAACCATGCAACCATGTACTGTCCCAAAGCCAAAGATTTGCCACCTAAATGTGCAAACTGTCTCGAGACTCACGCAGCTAGCTATAAAGGATGCAGAGTCTATCAGCAACTAATTGCAAACAAAGTGCCCACAACTATAAACGCAAATAGAAAACAATTTCAAAGAAGTGAGTTTATTCACAACAATCCAGAACCTCAAAATATCCGTAACCAAGCGTATCACGAAAATAATTACAACACTCAGCCTACATATGCTCAAGTTTTAGGAAATTCAACAAGTAACAAGGATAGTAGTGCCTTGGAAAGAATTGAAAAAATCCTAATAAAACAGTCTGAGAATACAGATAATCTATTAAATATGATAATGATGCTTGTCAACAAATTATGCAATTAGATGTACGTATAGCCATATGGAATGCCAATGGGCTTGCCAATCATTTAAATGAAATAAAACTCTTTCTTAAATCGAATGCTATAGATATAATGTTAATATCTGAGACGCACTTTAATAATAAATCATTCTTTAAGATAAATGGTTATGAAACTATTGTAGCAAATCACCCAGCTAACACAGCTAGAGGTGGTGCCGCCATAATTATTAAAAACACATTAAAATATACTCAACTAAACAGTATTAAACAAAATACAATTCAAGCTGCTATAATACAAATTAAATGCATGCATATTGAAACATCAATAGCCGCAATATATGTCCCTCCAAGATCTACTTTAAAAGAAGACGACTTTAAGCTGTTCTTTCAAAATCTCGGCAGTCACTTTTTAGCAGGCGGTGACTACAACGCTAAACATCCGTGGTGGGGATCTAGATTGGCGAATCCTAAAGGTACGGAGCTTTATAAATGCATTAACGCTAAGAACTATTCAACATTAAGCACCGGAAAACCTACATATTGGCCAACAGATCCTAGAAAAATTCCAAATCTATTAGACTTTGTAGTATACAATGGCGTACCACAACATCAACTCCACATTGAAGAAAGCTTTGAACTAAGCTCAGACCACTCTCCAAGTATAGTGACCTATGGTGCAACTGTGACATTAAAAAATCGGCCATACAAAATCATCACAAGGCGATCTAACATCGGAGATTTTAAAAACTTTCTTGAAAGCAAAGTATGCCTTGACGTACCACTTAAAACAGGAGATGAAATTGATTCTGCAATTGAAACCCTCACTAAGGCAATTCATGAGGCTGGAGTTTTTTGCACCCCACAATCAAGCGCGAATCATTCCAACAAACCATATCTGTCCCTGGAGCTGAGACAATTAATTAAAAACAAAAGGAAACTCCGAAAGAAGTGGCAACTAAGCCGAAGCCCAATTGATAAACAGTTGCTGAATAAAGCTACTAAAGATCTTAAGCAAAAATTATGGGAATTAAAAAATGCTGCAACGTCAGAATATCTTAAAAGCCTTGACCCATGCACACCAGATCTAAGTTATAGTCTTTGGAGAGCAACCAGTTACTTGAAGCGGCCAAGCAGAAGGAAAACGGCAATAGTTGACAATAATGGTAGACTGTGTAAAAGTGATAAGGAAATTGCGGAAAGATTTGCACAACATCTCCACACAGTGTTCCAACCTAACTCGGAATTCGACCAGGAAACAGTGACAGAGGTTGACAATTTTCTTAACTCGGCTTGCCAGATGAGTATGCCTATCCGTCAGACAACAATCGCAGAAGTGCAAGCTGAAATTTGGAGAATAAATGCCAAGAAAGCACCCGGATATGACAAAATTGATGGTACAACAATTAAAAACTTGCCACCAAAATGCATTAGACTTTTGACGTACATCTATAATGCCATGCTCAGACTTGAATACTTCCCAACTCAATGGAAATGCGCTGAACTAATTATGCTGCCAAAACCAAACAAGCCTGAACAACACGCGTCATCATATCGTCCCATTAGTTTGCTGGTGACATTCGCTAAGGTATTTGAAAAAATACTTTTGAGAAGAATGTCAGTTGTTTTAGAGGACACCAACATCATACCCGAACATCAGTTTGGGTTCAGAAGAGGCCATGGCACAATTGAACAATGCCATCGTATTGTTAAAAAGATAGTGGATGCATTTGAAAACAAACAGTACAGCGCTGCGATATTTTTGGATATCCAGCAAGCATTTGACAAAGTCTGGCACGCAGGAGTACTTTATAAAATCAAAAAATGGCTTCCTGCACCGTATTTCTTATTCTTTAAGTCGTACCTCAGCTGTAGAAAATTTTATGTCCAATATGCTGATGAACACTCGGAACTGTACTCAATAAACGCCGGAGTTCCTCAAGGTAGTGTACTTGGGCCAGTGCTATATACAATTTTTACTGCGGACCTTCCTACAAATGACAATGTTGAAGTTGCAACCTATGCGGATGACACAGCAATTATTTCTAACAGCGCAATTCCGGCAATGGCGTCCCAAAACTTACAAGAGCAACTCGGTCTTATTGAAACATGGCTGAAAAAATGGAGAATTTTAGTGAACACGCAAAAATCAGTCCAAATTACGTTCACATTGAAACGAGGAAAATGCCCTCTTGTGACGTTAAATGGTATGTCCATACCGGATGAAGAATCTGTCAAATACCTTGGAGTGCATTTGGATCGGCGACTCACGTGGAATAAGCATATAAAATCAAAGCATATGCAGCTTAAAATTAAAACCAAAAGAATGTATTGGCTTCTAGGTCCGCGATCGCAGCTTAGTTTGGAGAATAAAATTCGGCTTTACAAAGCAGTTCTCAAGCCAGTCTGGACGTATGCCATGCAGCTCTGGGGGACGGCGAGCACCTCAAACATCGAAATCCTGCAAAGGTATCAATCGATAACTCTTAGAAACATCGCAGGCGCTCCTTGGTATGTAAGCAACCAAGAAATTCACAAAGACATGAATGTTCCTTACGTAAAAGACGAAATATTAAAATCATCGAGAAGATATTTTGAGAGACTCTCAAATCATGAAAACTCGCTGGCAATTAATCTTCTAGATAATAGTTTGGACGTTAGACGTCTGAAGAGATATCATGTTCTGGATCTTCCAGATAGATTTTTATAATATATACAGTTTAGTAAATAATACGTAATAAGTAATATGTATTAAATAACATAATGAATTATATACAATTTAAGTATATTGGTGTTGCTCACTGGAGCATAACCAACCCCGTTATATTTATAATATAAGCAAATTTGTTAAATGTCAATATGACAGATCGCAAATAA